>JXSR01S007060.1:52724-71086 GCA_000969725.1 Ophiothrix spiculata | reverse complement strand
ATGGACCCTGGATTTTGATCGCTTTAAAAATAATGTTCTCCATACTATATTTCTTTAAAACTGCACACAGGGATACACCAACTCATTTAAATTCATATGAAACAAAAAAAAATAAAAATCCGTCATATGGTGACAAAATGGCGGCCAAATTTCTAATTTGTGTCAAATTTTCATTTTTCATTGCGCAACTCCTACCTTGACAATTACATAAAACAGCTTTATTGGGTTATGTTGCGTGTTTGCGCTTCGCGCGAAAAACAAAATCCAGGGTCCATATGGACCCCCCTTATGCACTTTAGTGTTAAGAAAATAAACTAAGATTCCAATCCTGAAAGCTTTGTGGTTGTTTCTTGACAGAACCAATTCAAGATTTTCTTTTCTTGAAATGAAAGTATGGTAATGAAACCAACGAAACAAAGTGTTCAGTAAAAAAACAAACCCCGTCTTAATTTCACCTTGAAGATGAATACTCTTGAGAAATGGCAATCTTAAACCATAGTGTGCTTTGGTTCCTCTTTCACTTCATGTAATATTTCATGTAATAAAATGATACACAGAGATTATTAGGAAACTCTTTACCTCACACATACTTTGATTAAAATTCTGTGCCAGGGATATCTTGACTTACATCGTGGCAATGACTCACCGTTTGTATGGCATTCCTCTAGGGTTAAATACTGGGCTGTGTTTTATGAGACGAAATATTGCAGCGGGTTTCACGGCCAATCAATTGAATGAAGATGATCATGATGGGAATAATTTCAGTTGCCTAGGGTAACTGTATGCATGCTGAAAAACTGAAAAATGATGACCGTGGGGGGATAACTGTGTAGGAATGGCCAAGACTGTCAAAATTCTCCCATTGGCCATGGTTTGTATTTATAGAAGGGGAGGCATTCACCTTAATTGTTTGTGGGTACTATTGTATGGAAAGATAACAGAATGACTGACTGTTGCTTGGGGCATTTCTTGGAGGTGTTATAGTGTCACCTTTGTGGTGTTATTATTATCATTTTGATATGAATTGTGAAGATTTGATGGCTTGTTGTTTTAGATGATTGGGTACATGGCGCAATATGGAGGTCGCTATGTGTCACAGAATGGTACATTTTGCAGATTAATATGGTAGTAATGGGTTCATTCAAAAGAAGACATCAGGACCTTCCCATCATGCCTTGCTTCCAATTGGATTTTTCATATGGGTTGTGATGAGAGGGTTTAGGGATGAAACATATCCGAAATGCACAATTGGGATGAGGTCTGATGATTGTGCTATGTTTCATCCCTAAACCCTCTCATTAAAACCTGTTCAAAAACCCGATTGGAAGCAAGGCATGATGGGAAGGTCCTGATATCTTCCTTTTGGTTCATTCCATGTATAAGCCATTTTGTCATTTTGAGGTTTTTTTTCTTTTGCACAATTTTCAGTTGATTATCTTGTTTTTTCTGAAATTGACAAAAAAGATGATTAATGGGTGTTAATCAGAGCATGTACTGATAATGGAACAAACATTTCTGTGGTTTTCTACAATGTTAAAGACCTTTTGGGTGAATTATTTGACCCAAAATGAAAGCAATTAGACGAATTTCCGTACATAGGAATCTTTGAAAATGGAAATGTTTATGCCATGACATAAACGGAAAAGTCATTAAAATCATTAAGTAAATCAAAGTTAAGTGATTCCTTTTTTTTCAAAACAATATATCATATGTCACCATTTTCCATATTTTTAAAACAGAATTTGAGATAGCCAATGCAGAATGTCTTTTTGAATATATTGAAAAAAATTAAGACACATTCATTTGTTCAGTTTTAACATTTTAGTGGGTAGGGGACAAATATCTGATTTGCAGTTTTTTAGTATGAATAGGGAATGTAATTAATGAATACTGATAAAACATGAATTTCTTTCAAATTTGTAGCATTTTGTTTTTGCACGTATGGTGTGAAAATCAAGGCATAAGGTCAATATTGGTTTATTCAGAGTCTGTCGATATCCGTCGATCGATGCCTATCGACGAGCAGTCTTTCACGTGCGCTATTCCTTATGTATGCGTTGTGCGTGTAGTGACTGCTACGCCGATGGGGATCGATCAATGCATATCGTCAGACTCTGAATAAACCATAACACTATCCTCTTCCTCTTTAAAACCCTATTCCTTCAAAAGTTGTTTTTTTGTTGATATAACAATAGCAATGCCCCGAGGGAAATTTCAATAGTACATTTGGTAATGAAATGGTTATAATGTTAAAAATACATTTGAATAAAATCAATAGAAATGTTGGAAATAGAGTTTGAATTAAATGAATAGAAATGAATGTTGGGATTATGCTTGTAGACAAAGCCAAGTCATATTAATTCATAATGACTGCAGAATTTGAAAATGTCAAAAAACAAGATGAACGTCATCAAAACGTAAGGGAAATATCACTTATTATTTTTTAATGTTTTCAAATATAGGTTAAGGTTTAGCCATAAATATACAAAAGTGTATTATTTCCTTTTTTCTGATTGTACACATGAGCAAAATAACTTTTTCATAATTTGAAAATGCATGTCAAAACAAAAACCAACAACACTTGAAATGAAACATCACTTATTTTGATTTTTTAATGTTTTAAAGAATTTAGATCATGGTTTTCTGTAAAGTAAATCATATTTTAACATTCTGTTCAGGAGGAGGCAGCTATGCCCCATCACGCCTTAGCATGTCACGTAACCTTCCGCCAGTATCGTCATTAACGTACTACGGGAGAAAAAGTAGTTTTCGACAGAAAAGTCAAAATAAAAATGTACAGTGGAGTTGATTATCCAACTCCAATGGTTTTAGTATTTACAAACATTGATTTGTATTCTATGACCGAAATAGATCATTTGGTTTGATTTTCATTTTAGCATCGAGGTCAATGGGCGGATTAATTTCATTTTATTCAAAATCAATCCGCCCGCTCCCCTGATTCTGTTCTTTAGATTCAGACTCTTGGTTAATGAAAGTTTCTACATATGCATCAGTTCAATGTTTTTTATTATGCCCATTAGGATCAATATCATCTTTAAAATTCTAAATTAAAATCTGAAAAAATGTGGATCTATAATTGTGGTATTTTTTTACATAATTTCAATAGTTAGTTCATTAACAAGTAAATTACCTAGCTTTAAAAAGTCATAAATGACCTCCATGGCTGCACTCTTTGTCTGAATGAAGCCTGCTAGCTAAATGTGTGATCAGCTCACCTATAATCTTCAGTTGTATCAGTTAATCCATACACACGACTGGTTTCGTTTGGATTCAAAAGAGATGAAATTGCCCTTTTGGCTTCTACCATCTATGTTTTATTATTCCTATCGTTCTCTCTTTCTTGTTAGATCGCTTCCAGGATATTGGAGGCCCATGCGAGCGTGCAGAGGATGTCGCTAATGGACGCTAAGTGGAACTACATCAAGGCCTGGCAAGCCCTACCGGATTATGGTATCACTTACTTTGTCGTCAAATTCCGCAACTGCAGGAAAGAGGTATGGTTAGAACAACAAATTAAAAAGTTGCAAAAGCAATGCCGATATTAATGCGTTATCTCATATGGAGAATATAGTCTGTAGGCAATTTGGATGGCCTGGTTTTAAAGACGAAAATGGATAAAGATGGGGGGATAATACTTTCTAAAGTCAAAAAAGAGAGAATTAGATATGTTGTCACTGCAGGGATTTATGTAGAAGGCAAAGCACAGAAAGTTCAACATTTTGCTCCAATTTGGTTACAAATAAGGGCACTTTATTTGTCGCGGGGAAGTGTTTTTACTTAGATGAAAAGTCAGAAACAATAAATCTATGCATAGTTAAAGAAGCACAGTCCACTTGGGTCAGCATTTTTTTAAAAGTTTCTGAGATTTTGTTAACCAAAATATTTTTTCATATTTTCTTATTACCCATGTGCATGTGCAAGTTTACAGCTGAAACATGTCCCGTTTTGGAGATATTATAAGAGAAAATGTTTATAATTATCTTATCCATAAATTTATCTACAGTGAAGTATAAGCAACGGTAAAATACGAAATTGCTCCTAGTATCAAAACGACAGGCCGAAATTTTGAATTGAAACATCTTAAGTGGTGATTCTTCATATTCATATGATAGTAAAACTCAAATTTGAACAATCGGACCATTTACCTTTAAATATATTTTTAGTGCACAAATCCAATACGAATGAAAGTACGTACTCAACATTTTTTGAATATATGCATGAAACTTAAAGGGAAGTGTTGTACTTACACCATACAGAGAAATATGAAATAATTAAATGTACATTTCCTTTTCTCTAGAGGAACTTCCTCTTGGTTTTGTATCATAGGAATACATAATTAGAATTATAAATGAGAGTGCAATCAATTGGTCTGATGGAAAATTGTTGGTCCTGCGTTAGATTCTTTTCATTTTGTGTAACATGAATATCCATGCAACAGTTAATATTTTTATTTGATCAAGTTTATGTATGATCATTCATGAATCTGTTCCTAGAACAAACTGGTTTGTTAATTCATTTATTTGGTAGATCGGATGTAACTATTATTGGAACTATTTAACTTCCAACAAATCAAATCTGCAGGGTGCGTATGATGAGAGTATGTGCGACCAGGGCATAAAATGATTATTTTTTCCTCAGGAGCAAGTTTTTGAAGCTCAAAGTTTCCTCAATCAGCTCGTATTTATTTTTTCTCATGAAGGCACAATTTCCTCAATTTCTTCTGTTGCTTCCTGCGAACGGTGCTCCCCGCTCCTGCACAATTTGCTGCCCTGTGTGCGACTACGCATCGGTTATGAAAATGCATGGCGCTTATCTTGATTGGTTGCTTGATGCGGCGATCGCGTGAAAAGAAAAGCCTTTCGCACTGCATGAGGTGACACGCTTGTTTACTCTACGCATTTGTTCTTTCAAAATTTCATGATTTTGTAGGAAATTTAACGACTTCAATAAAAGGATGTTTCTACTCCTTATAGGAGCATGGTCTGGTTAAAAACCTAATGGTTTTCAATTTCCAATCAAAAAATTTTGGTTTAAATTTGAGTTGAATTGTTCAAACCATTATGATTTAATGAGCAATGTTGCATTTCACAGTTGCCGATACTTCACTTTGCAAATCTATATAATTATGGTAAGAACTTTTTACCGATATCTCCAAAAAATATGGGCTTTAATTTGACATCAAAAATGTCCTGCTTCCCTCAAGTCCTTGGGGATGAGAATATGATCGGATCTTACCCCTACAAAACCCAGTGTATTGTCAACACCTTTCCTCTAATGTTCTGTAACTTTATTTCACAGGAGCTTCTGGGTGTGGCCTACAACCGACTCATCAAGATGGACATCAACACCGGCCAATCGCAGAAGACCTGGAGATACAGCACCATGACCGCATGGCACGTCAACTGGGAGGTCAGAGAGGTCCTTGTGCAGATGGAAGACGAAAATATCCAATTCTCATGTCACAGTGCGGACTGTAAAGTAGTCCATGAGTTTATCGGTGGCTATATCTTCCTATCTATGAGGTCATTAGACTCTAACCAAACCCTTAATGAGGAATTATTTCACAAACTTACTGGAGGCTGGGTGTGAGACTATCCTTCTTCTTGGGGTTAGTTTTTATCAGATATTATATACAGCTGTTGAACTGCAATTTTTTCATATGTCCATGTGGCCCGCCCATCTTCAAGTTGCAGATGACAATTAAACTTTTTATGAATCCAAACGTGTTCCTTTTTTTCCCGATTTTTGTTGCGTTTTTCCCTTTTTTGTTAAAAAAATGATACATGTATGTATGCAACAATGGAGAAATTATTTATCAACTTGTCTTCTGCTATTTTTTTATATGAAAACTGATGGGAAGTAGCGGAGTGAGTCTGGGAGAGAGACTATAATGCTGATCCTGGCATCAATACACAAGCACATGGGACTAGACTCCACCACATGCATGACGGCTCATTTCTAGATCTGTGATGGATGCACATTTTTTTGCAGGACCTTCGTGGGTGAATCATCTGCAGCATTTGATACAATGTTGGCTGGCGATTATGTTTCTTATTTTGTAAATAGAATATTATGCTGGCATACTAAATAACCTTTTTGCCGATAGGCCTAGAGATTAAAAGACACTGTACAGAATACAAAAAATGCTAACGCTTCAATTTTTATAAACAAATAGACAAAGGGCTTAGTCTCTTTGATATATATATATATCCATTTTATTGTATTTACTGGGGAATTATACTATCACTTTGTACAACCTGTAACACTCTATTGTAAGGTGTAAGTATGCAAATGAACAGTTTTTGTCAACTGATATTTTATTGTTTATTTCAAACTCTGGTATTGTTGATTTATATTTGGGTTTTAATAATGATGTAAAGATAACTGAACATGGAGTGAATTTATGTGAAGCGCTTGGTTTTAAAAAACACTGATGGGCTGGTTCGTTTGAAACACACATGATGCAATTAAGAGAAAATTCTCTACAGTTTGATGTTTCCATGGTTTTATCATCAGAAATGGTATTATGACAGGAAGAATACCTTGCTATATTTGTAGTCTTGGAGAAATCTGTTAAATGTACAGGGGAGGGTGCATTTTAACATTGATAAGCTATAATAGCGTGGCAGTTTTTAGCACCACACAAACTAACTACCCCAACATGGGACATCCAGTATCTAGCAGTATAGCTGTGTTGCCTTTGTTTATCGTCATGTGAGAGCAAGAAAATATGTTAATTTATCATCTTGGCAATACAACAAATGCCTAAAACATTGACCCGGAGAGCCATTTCGAGAGCCACTGACCCAAGACTGGATGCTATTTACACTCCCGGTCAAAAGTGTTTGCGCACAAAACCTTTAACCAGCCATATTTCGAGAACCGTTCATAATTTGCGTTATATTTTTTTAGATTTATATTTTACATATATAGATCTAAAGAACTCAACATGAATTGAATTTACCGCATTTGTAAATATGGCGTGTTAAACATACTGTACACTTTCCTCCACATATTCAAAAACGGAGTTTAAATACATAACTGCACATTTGTTGGAAAACTTATGACCTGAAAATGTTCTTTACGGTTACACGATGATAACGAGCTCTGAACTAATAAACTACATAGGCACATAGCAAAAAATGCATGTGGTGTATTTGTATATGGTCCAGGAAATCGGCCATTGTTATGGTTATGGAAGATCAAATATCTGAGGAAACAAAGATTATTTATATTTGATACATTAGGCACCTATAAAAACATGAATTTTTTCAGAGTCTTGGTCGTTTGATATAATAACTGCGTTTTTGCCGTATTTACGAGTGCGCAAACTCTTTTGACCGGGAGTGTAAATAGTGAGTAATTACACATTTATGGAAAATGGCAGCTATTATGTTCACAATTTTCTTGCACTCACATGAGGAGATGATACAGGGTGTTTTCTTTGAGGATCTTGTGGCACCATGCCCTTAAAGATTAAATCAAGGAAACCTGCTGTGTGAACTCTTTGAATTTGTATTGTTTGGTAAAAATTAAGGAATCATGTCCCCAAAACTTTGGTATTTGTGCAAAGTGCTTGAGTACTCCATAAAACCTTCAGTCATGTTTAGCATGTGTACATGTCAGATTCATAGGGTACCTTTTAATCCTCAAGCAGTGTCAAAATTCTTGAGAAAATAAATGTGTGGTGGATTTAATCATGAGGATTCAAAATTGAAGGATTTATATTCTTTAGAATAAGGTACTCAAAGGAACACCCTCAGTGTGAACACATCTGGGATGCTAGAAATGAAAGAAAGATAGACTTTGAAACCAAACTGAAATGCACTCCAACATCAGACTAAAAACAAATTGAAGAGATGTAGAATTTGTTCCTTTTCCCTGAATGAAATGTTTTTAGAAAAAATCACATCATATAGTAATTACCTAATTGAAAAATTGGTGTGTTAATTGATTAACCCATTTAAGTCGATTTGTATCACATAATTTGGTTCGACGTTTTGTAAATTGTATCGTTCATAAATCTACTAACACATTTTCAATACCAGAGTTGTATGATAATTAATTGGGTGCCTTATGCTCTGTAGTAACGCTAGTCAAGATGAATCAGTGTTGCTACAATGAAACACACGCTGAGTAGGACTTTTTTGTTTTTGTTGCTGAAAAATTTACAATTTTCTTGTGAGATTTTTTTTGGAAATAGTTCATATTGCAGCTTATTACGGGTATGGTTAGAAAAGATGACAATGACAACTTTTGATATTTTTTGATTAATTAATTAAACTCATGTTAATGTGCATGGATTTCTGCAACATTGTTACTTGGTTGGTTTGATTCAATATGTAATACACTAAAAGATAATACTTGGCTTGGAAAAAAATATTACAATCAAGGCAGTAATTGGCAAACACCCCATTTTGTGCTGATTTCATACCAGGCAAATGAAAATCCACTAGGACTAAAAAAAATGTTTGTTTGCCCTCCGCGACCGACCCTAGAAATGCCAAAAATTTGGGTCGCGGTTTTAGTTTATTTTTTTTCTCTTCAAACATGTAAAATAGGAAAACTCAATATTTTCGATGTATAACATAAAATTTAGCAGTATAAAGTCACATTTAGTAGTATAAAATGCATATTTCTTCTAAATAATGACTCACAATCTTTGATTAAGCCCTGCATTGCTTGGTATTCATGATAATATCCATTGAATGACATCATTCTTTAAACTATATGTGATGAATAAAAAAAAAAAAAAGGATCAACCGACCGACCCAAAATTTTAATTTTTCCACTGGAGGGCAAACAAACAATTTATTTTATTTTTTTTGCCCTATTCCTCATACAATGGTACACTGACGAGCACTGGGCTAGTATCAGGCTTTACATGTAACAGGGCCCTGCAGAACTGTTTATATTGTTTGAAAAATGTTAGACACGTATCAAAAACAAATCGCCCTAATAACGATTATTAGGGCGATTTGTTTTTGATACGTCACAAATGTAACACAGTGTTGCACCCTTCTTGACTTGAACTTGAGTATATTTTCTAGTTTTTAGACAGTTTTGGTTATCATTCAGGATAACAGGATAAGCATACCGTGACCTTCCAACATTAAGCAACAGATTGGATTTCTGCTTTTTAAGATTTAACCTAGTAGCTCACAAAATAGCCATTTTCTCTTTCTCTGTTTGGTGTAAAGAATATTTTTGTTCAGGTAGGTTCATTTTTAATCATTGTGCAATCATTAAAGAAACTGATTCAATGTTCAAGTTCAAGAAAATCACATGTATCTTTTTGTGACCAAGAATGGCCCATTAGCTAGACACTAGTAGGTTCTATACTTTGATCCACACTAATAGGCGGGAATTATGAGGCTTTTCTTCATCCGCAAGTAAACATAATCCCACTTACACGCGCGTTATAGATGTTGATGCGCGAGTCACACCTACTTCGCGCGCTGCGTCTTGTGCAGTTGTGTTCAGGTATGCGCGCGCTTATCTGTATCAATTCACGATGGTGTTGATCAAAGTATAATGCCTTAGTTAGCATCTTCGCATCTTGTCAGTATGAATGAGGGATATAGTAAATATTTTGTGCATTTTTGCGTTTTAAGGGGACTGGGATGTGATCAAATTTGAAATAGGAGGTTGGTATTGATATTTTATCATTTTTGGTCTTGTGGTATTGAAAAATGCTTACCAAAACAGAAGTTGGGTACAGTACCTCCAAGACCACTCACACCCCCTTCTTTAGGGTTAGACTCCATTTGCAGTTGTGTTACAGTTGTGTTTACAGTATGTTTTATGTGATTCTATTTCATGCTAAAATCTGTTATGGCATTTGTCATCACCAGCAGTCTATTTCATAAGCTATATATACGTTTGAATGATGAAATGATTGACAAATTACGCACTCAGCTGCATTCAAAACAGATCAGTCACATCATGGTCTATACTTGCTCCAAGTCTCAGTTCTTTATTCTCAAGCTTGAACAGTTTTCTCTGAAAGGTAAATTCCCACTCTCCATGCTTAAACAGTAGGCCTAACTTACACCAAGGCAAGCCTGTAGCCAGGGGGAGTTAAACCGTATGGGCAACCTGGGCATAACCCCTCGCAAATTTCATAGAAACACATGCATTGACAGATTTCCACATTCAAATTGAAGATAAGATGTATGCACGTAAATGGAAATGAATAAAAGGGAGAACTTTCAGATTTAAACATATCACAAACAATGCAATTGCATCCACAAATGGAATCTTAGCCTAAACCGGACATCAGTTCAGTTCCACCTTGTTGTTATTGAATACATGACATCTGGGCTCTATTTCATAAAGCTATTTAGGAACATTCTTAAATAAAATTATCTAAAGTTACTTCAGAACAAAAAAATCAACACGTTCAGCTTGAAAATGATAAAATTTCCCAATTTAATTGATTGATTTAAACATTTCTGCCTTTTGATCTATGTATTTGACGTTGTGGGTAATTGACATATGACCTATTATAGTCAAAATAAGAAACAATGTAAAGTTTAGAACATTTATAATAAAGATTAGGGACTTTTCTATTAAGTTTTCTTAACAAGTTTGGAATGGGAATTGCATCAACTGATAATATTTTAACATTTATCATCCAAAGTTGCTTTATAGGAAGTTGAACTCATTGTTCTCAAAGTCTTAAAATATTTGTGGATTTTTGTTCCGCAGACAATCTTAGGAATATCTTAAAATCTTTATGAAATAGAGCCCAGATGTCAGTTCTTAGTGTGTTTAGGGATAAAGTGCATAATTATATCTGATCATCTATGTTATGTATTGTATTTAATTTGAGTTAAGACACCATCTAAACTGTATCATTTGATCATGTTGCATACTATTGATGAATGTACACTTTGCAAAGTTGGTTAAATAACAATACCATTGACAAACACAGTGATTTGGGATCACCGATTAAGTAATCATCTAGCTGGCCTCGGTAATAACTGTAAATGTCATGCACAGTTGTTAGTGAATCAAGTTAGACGAACAAAGTCCAATTTCCAATACTTGCACTTGGTAAAGAAGAATAAATGATAAAAGAAAAAAAATTGGTTTCCAAATCTTCAAAAGATTTTACACTTATTTTCAGAAAAAATATCAATTTAATTTTGATGGTTGAGTGCCACAAGGCTGTATGTACATAACAATAACTGAAAGAACAAAATATTTAAAGACATAGGCCCATATTTTCAGAAAGTTGTTTAGCTAAACCATGGTTTTAATTTCTTGTCAACAGCATGGCTCATTGAACTGTTCCCCTTGAAAGCTGCAACGGTGCACATCATTCCTGGACAGCTGATGTTCATCAGTTAAAACCGTGGTTTAGCAAACACCATTCTGGAATATGGACAGTGGTTCTTTTCAGATGAATATTTTAATTAAATTATTTATGTAGAAACAAGCATCAGTTCTTGAAATCTTTTGTTCTTTGGATTATTGTTACGCAGATATGGCCTTGTGGTGCTCAACTCACCGATTTGTTTTGTTGCTTTATCTTTTAAAAGTATCGATTAAATCAGGTACTGCAACCGCGTTGCATGAATCAAGAACGCAAATACATAATATCATTGCTCAATTGTGTTGTGGTGGCTAAAGCGTACACATTTCTCACACACGCCATTATTAAATAGAAGTCATTACGTGATAATCACTGCATAGTTATAAATGGAAACAAATTCATTAAATAAGATTGTGCTATTGCGCAAGTTATTATGTTGTAAGCTTATCAGGCAAATATTCAAATCTTATATATTACTGCTTTGGCTTCTAGTGTCTTAATCACAAAACTGTATATTGATTTAACATATTTTGGTAAGGAAACGGGAATGGTATAATGATCTTGATGAAACAGATTATGTATCAAAAAATGGGAATCATTTATTTTTCTATTTGAAATATTATTGACTGTTGAAATTGTTTTTTGAAACGATGTTGAAATCTTGGGTTGAAATATTTTGCGATGCATTGTAGAATTCAGCATGATTTTCATCATTTGATGTTATTTCTTTGCAAATTGAATATTTTCAGTTAAAACAATGTATTATGAATAAGATCCTCTCCAGCGCTGCTTGCAATTATGTATTTATGTAACATGCACGTAGGTGAAAAAATTGCAGCAAAGAGAGTGTCTCATTTGCAAGGACACACTGCCATTTTTATATATCAAAGAGTGAACTTTGTACAGAGATGAGAATATTTGATAGGAGTGGATGATGCTTTAAAAAATAATGTCTGCATTATATTTACTATATGTATGATACTTGTATTATACTTGTTCGTAATACCAAAATTTGTAATAATTGAAACATTTTATTGACTCACAATATTTGCTCTGTATTTTTTTTTTTGAAAACTAGCTTGTTATAATAATAATATTTAGAGTACAACTTATTTTGGGTTAGTAACAACCGTATCAATACGTAATTAACACATGCAGGTAGGCAGAGTAGAGTGAAATCTAAAATGGACGCCCTATTCTGGGTAAATGCAGCATGTTAGGTCAAAGAAAAAGTTGTCTGTCTCAAAACTGATGCGTGCGTTTGTAAAATCGGGTGGTTTTGGAAAAAGGTTATAAGCAGAGTTCTTTTATTTCAATATTTGTTTGAAAAGATTTTTTCCAGAAAATATCGGACAAATTTTCTCATCCAAAACAAATTTATAGTCACAAATATGCATGTCTTGATTGAAACACTGACATGATTTACTAGCTCCCTAATTTGGGTGGATTTGAAATCTGGGGTGACTTTGAACTAAGCTTTGACAAGGCAGGGGTAGCAAAACTAGGATTTCCATAAACCATTATCTGGCGAGATGAGTCAATCATGAATCACACTTGCCAACATTTTGTTCAAAGTCACCTTGTCATGTGAGTGCAAGAAAGTCGTATCTGCAATTGCTGCCATTTGTCATTAATTTGGATTGCACACTGTATAATCTCCAGTCTTGGGTCAGTGGTTCTTGAAATGGTTGTTCAGGTGAAGGTGTCACCTGAAGCACCTGAAGAACCATTTCAAGAACCACTGACATAAGACAGTGAAATTTTGAGGGATTTTCAGATTCTTGTGACAAGGTATTAAATAAATATAACTTAGGGCAGCCATTGCAGATACGACTTTCTTGCACTCACATGACGACCTGCTGTTCAAAGTGGCCACATTCACGGTAACATCTAACTGAACCAGGGACCCCAAAATTGGATTAAGGAAATAACTGAAGTCCAATTACCTCATAGATGGAAGATAGCTAAAAGCACTGAAAGGAGGCAATGCCCGCCTGCCTGGTGGCTCTGTAATACATACTTGGCATTGGATTGGGCTGTGATAGGGCACAAATTTGAAAATCATCTCAAGACTCGGTGGAAAAAAGCATTTATATATCTGCCTTTTCCAGGATATAGTTTTTAAATGAAAAATGGCCATGGCTAATTAAGGACCATTTTATAATTCATTTTTAACTATATCTTAAAAAGACAGGAAATTAAAAAAAAAATCCCATTCTGCATTACTTTCAAATCACTCATCAGCTTTAAAACAGACACATTTTTTCCCCGGCCTTCTGTTACTTTTTGTTCAAATGGAAACCTATTTTAATAGCTATATCATGGTTTAAATGTTTAAAGTAATTAGTTTTTTTCCTTTTGGTGGTTATTTATTTATTTGATCGAGCTGATTGAATGCATTAAAATGTCGTTTTTATCTTTTCATGTAAAAATGAGTTTTGTTGTGTTTATTTTGTTTAATTTGTGTAGCCGGCAACAATTAAACTCAGTTGGCATGGCACCTGTGACAAATCATATTTACAAGACTCATCTTAAAATATCCATAAAAAATATGCGACTCCAAACCAATATATCTTCCTAGATCTTACGGTCACAAAATGGATCCACAGAAATTCCATTAGTGAACTCGATCACATTGTTAGTAATTCCACTTTTATCTGTGTAAATTCTCTCAGTCATCCTCAAGTCATTGATTGATATATTTTTCAAAATGGCATTGAGTGTAAACTTTCCGAGTCTGCGGTTTGATAGGCTGTTGACGATGGGTATTTTATACTATACAAATATTAACTGACTATACGAGTGTGATGGTAGAAAAATCATCACTCATTGAAAGATGTGTACCGGCTTGTGAAATGGAACAATACATCTTTCACTGAGTGATGATATTTCTACCATCATACAAATTTAATGCAGTTAATATTTGTTTTATATCACTCAAAATATTGATAACTTCAGTATCATCCTAGAGTGGTTGAGTAGACCTTAGATAAACAATGGCGAGTCTGCGACTTGGTGCATGTGTATTTCAGTGCAGCGCAGTGTGATAGTATACAAATACAACATGGTATGGAGGGAAGTAGTGAAAATTACCGATCCCGAGGTGTTGGATGCGTGTGTCTACTTCCCGACGTGTAACGTAGGGAAGTAGTCACAGGCATCTAAAACCGAGGGATCAGGAATTTCCAATACTTCCTGAGATAAACCATGTTGTATTTGTTTTACTATACCTCAAATATTTCACTGAATGTATTGTAAAAAAATCACCTAAAATGTATATTGTTCTGGGTCACCATATGAATTTCCAACTGACAAGTTATATGATTACCGAGGGGTGCGATAGTTTTTCAATTTTTTTCCCTGTGTGGGCATTACGACACTTTATCCCAATATACTTCATAGCTCAATTTAATAACTATTTCTCAATAGTCGCTGGTTAACGTTTCTTTGCTGATCACGTGATCAGTGGCTCCAATTAATGAGGACATGCAAAGAATAATCCTGCTCAAATATATCGATAAATCCTGACATCGTCCTTGATGTGTGTTACGCTTAATCTGGTACAAGGTGTACAGCATTCTTCATTGTGTGACCTCGTTTTTGTCCACATATTACGTACGTTACACGTTACGTAATTGGGGACATGTTTTGAGTTCAGTGTCACCCTGTTACTCTGTGATTACGTGCAGTTAGGGGAAGTAGTCACGAGAATCAGGTTAAACTGTCAAATAATATTTCATGGTTGCCTAATAAATATTTATGAGGTATAGTAATTTTTACCATCACACGGAGTTGGTGATGGTAAAAACTATCAAATGGCATTATTATGCTTTGAGAATCTGTCATCCTATTCTTTACTGTATAACATTGGAAACCAATTATTTCCAATGTTATACAGTAAAGAATAGGATGACAGATTCTCAAAGCATAATAATGACATTTGATAGGTTTAGTTACCATCACCCCCTCCGTGTGATGGTAAAAATTACTATACCTCATAAATATTTATCAAATGGCAATAAACCAATGAAATGCCTTGAATTTATAAATGAGTGATATAAAATTAATTATTAAATTTTAAGTGCTTTTCCATTTATATATTAAAGGGAGAAGTAATATGAGCTCCTCCAGGAATTTTCCAAGCCTGTTCACATCAGATCATTTGCACTTTCAGGTGCCAGCACACTGAACTCCAAATTTTGATATTTTTTCATACTTGTTTTTGTAATTTAAATACAAATTTATTACACTGCACTATATCGGTTTCGACAGGGATATGCTGCATTTTACTTCTGATTTTGCCAGGTGAATGCACATTTCTTCCCAATTTTTCTGGGGAAAAAAATTCATTTTCATAGATCCAAAATAAATTTTGGGTCACATTTAAAAACCAAGTTTGATGTAAAATTGGATGGATTGAGTATGATACAAAAAGATATTGGTCGAGCTATGAGTTTTACGAAATATCCGTCGAGCTCGATATTTCTAAAACTCATAGCGAGACCAATATCTTTGAGTATCATGCGAAAAAATCCATCCAATTTTATCATTATTATGTTCAAAATCTAATATTTTGTATCCTGTCCGATATCCCTGTCCGATTTTTTTGGAAATCGGACAGCTCAGAACATAATCATGATGTAAAATTAGATGGATTGAGTATGATACACAGAGATTTTGGTCGAGCTATGAGTTTTGAAAAAAATTGTACGAGGCGATAGCCGAGCACAATTTTTTTCAAACTCATAGCAAGACCAATATATCTGTGTATCATGCGAAAGAATCCACCCAATTTTATCATTATTATGTTTTGAGAATCAGAACCAAAAATATCAATTTTCAACTTAACAATTTTGAACTCGAAATTTGAAACTCGAAAATTTTGAACTCAAAAATTTGAAACTTGAAAATGTCAACCAAAACCATCCTTAAAATCATTTCTGAAAGTTTGAGAAAGTATCTTCCACATTTATGATCACTTCAATACACATTCACAGTTTTAACATAGCAATGTATGGAGTGACAACATAATGTGATGCAGAGATGTCCAAGTGCCAGGGAAATTGGTCACCGATTTCACTTTAGGTTTTCGGATACCTAAAATAATTGGTTTCCAATATTATACAGTATACAAATAATGAATGTTATGAGTGCAATGGGAAGAATATTCTCATGAGATGAAAGATGAAATGTTCCATTTAACGAGGCGAAGCCGAGTTAAATGGAACATTTCATCTTTCATCTCATGAGAATATTCTTTCCATTGCACGAATTGAAACATTCATTATTTGTTTTATATAACTCATACAAAGATTCTTCAAAGATACAACGATGTTCTGAATTTTATTTACAACGAATGATACAGTGAGCACACTAAAAACCAGAGTGCTTTTTTATTTTCCATTGCACGGGTCGAGTGCAATGGAAAATAAAAAATGCACTCTTGTCGAAGAGTTGAAAATGGAAAAAATGATGAACATCTTTCAACCAATCAAATGACTAGAATCTTTGTATGAGTTATATAATAAAGAATAGGATGACAGATTCTCAAAGCATAATAATGTATGAACTTGTCATGGCAGCACACATTAAGCATTCATAGAATGTTTTGTACAGGAGTGATGTATGAATGTTTACTTGGATAGGAGACAATTCAAGTTCTATGATATTTGTGTCTAGTCATATCTAAAGGTACCTTAAGGTCGGCATAGTAAATTACGTGATACGGGCCATTGAAGCTAAGCATAGTCAAAAATCTCATCCAAGGTCGAATTTCATCAGAAACGTTACCTTTGAAGTGTATTCTATCATATTAATCAGGTTTCAACATCCGAAACACAAGTCAAATGTTTTAAAAACTGAGATAAAAATCCATTCTCCATTCACGTTTTACCAGGACAGAAACTTTAAACTCGATTTTCTCAGAACTATAGTTTTCTGAATTGGACGGATGCCTTTTACCAATTTGGATGTAACTTTGCAATCGAAAACCCAATAACCAAAAGCAAGGTGTCATTATAAAGCTTAAAATATTTTCTTTCAGATGAGACCCAAAAAAAAAAAAAAAAAAATCGGTTTTCATTTTGGGACCCTTAAGGTACCTTTCGATATGATGGGTCACATTAATACAAAAAGTATTTATGAATGTGCCATACAACAATTTCAAAAGAAAACCTTGTTGTGGCCGCAAATATGCAAAAGGAAGGTCCCAAGATTTCCACGAAAAGAAAATTGAAACTTTCATACAAATGGATGAGCCAGTTGTATTTTTCTTTATAACAAAGGACACAATTGAATACGCCATAATAAGAACATCCCAACTCCAATAGCTCCCTTCTGTTAATTATATTAATTAAATATGAATGCATACAAATTTCTGAAAATGCTTTCACATCACTAAAATAGCATTTCCATGTCAATATCCTAATCATACTGTCACATTTGACCTTGTTGTTGACTTGTTTAGACATTGTTGGATAATTGTTATAGTACATTGTTGCTATATTTAAACAGTCATTACAAGAACATCCCAACTCCACGAGCTCCCCTCTGCATTAATGCTAGGAAAATTATCTAACAATGTCTAACAAACTCAACTACAAGGTGAAATGTGACACTATGATTGGGATAAAGATATGGAAATGCTTTCTAGTAATT
Source organism: Ophiothrix spiculata (assembly GCA_000969725.1). Classification (NCBI taxonomy): domain Eukaryota; kingdom Metazoa; phylum Echinodermata; class Ophiuroidea; order Amphilepidida; family Ophiotrichidae; genus Ophiothrix; species Ophiothrix spiculata. The sequence goes on along the minus strand of JXSR01S007060.1, from coordinate 53,088 downwards.
TGAAAGCATTTTCAGAGACTTATATGCATTTATATTTTACATAACTTAACAGAAGGCAGCTCATGGAGTTGGAATGTTCTTATTCTAGCGTATTCAATTATAGACCAATATTTTGTCACACATTCTTATACATCAATGTCCACCATTAAGGGGTTTCATTCACTTAATCCAACCAAAAATGTACAATTCTTAAAAATTTCAAATTAAATTGTGCAGTGTGTGCAACATATCTGCATCATATTATGGTTCAAATGTTGGTTTGAAATTTGTGCCAAATGTGCCCTGATGTGGAATGCAAATGTATATAGAAAATAAAAATTGGTCTTTACTAAATAAAAAAACATGCACACACAAAATATATTTT
>JXSR01S007060.1:28230-42036 GCA_000969725.1 Ophiothrix spiculata | reverse complement strand
AAATTAATTTGATACTTCTATTGTCATTTACGATTTAGTTAACAAAATCCTTTGTCCTTTAATGAGAAAACGGACAGAACATTTGAACTAGCTAACTGTATATTTTAAACTCACACAAATCTATCCTCAGGTATTTATTTAGGTTGCTGGCCAAATAATGAAAAATCTCTAGATATAAAATCCTTCCCTCTATTAAATCCCTAAAAAATTATATTTTTTGCATTATCTTTGCATTTTTATGATAGAAATTGCTGAATGTCGAACTGAATCTACTGGAATACCTAAGATATAAGATAAACTTGACAAATCCCAAAAGTAATACTTGTATCTCTCTTTATTTAGATAACGTCAAAAGTGTCAAAATATAGGCCCTATATGGCAACACTAGTGCTTCATTTTTGGTCGACAAAACTATATACGCTGCCCTTGGCATCGTCAACAAGGTCTACATCATTGTGATTAATCAAATGTTTTGCTGCAGATATTTGTATGAACTGGTTAAAGTATGTTACCATTATCTCTCACCTTTCTTTCTCATCCTCAATATCCTCTCTCAATCTCATTTCTACCTCATCTGGTTCCCCTTCCTGTCCACTCATGGCAAGCTGAAGTCTGCGATGTTCTATCTGACTCTTGATTTTATCTGTACAAATTAAAAATATCTTGTCACTAAAATGTAGATCTAAAAAATTCACAAGATGCACGTTCTACACATACATCAATACAAACTAAAGCAAGTTTCAGAATATTTTTTCACTTTGAAATCAAATTATGGTTAAGGTCATTCTGAAACCAGTAATTAGGTGTATATAAAACTTACGTGTCTTTACTTGGCCAAAGGTTAGTATTGGGTCAAAAATGTTGGCAGGTATCAACTTTACAGTTCAAACCTCCCATGTGCGTTGGTTTTGGTCAGGTTATAGGTGTAAGAAGGACGCTTTGTTTCTTTAGAATTAGAGAATAAAAGATAAGATTTATTGTTTTGCTGTCATCTATCAACTCATAATGGATGGGCTTACATTATTTTGAGTAATGGGTGCCCCCGCAAGGGGTGCCCATTACGAAAAAATAATGTACGCCCATCCATTATGAGACGATAGATGACAGGCAAAACAATAAATCGCCATCTTTTATTCTCATTCTTAGTCACAAATTTGAGTCGTTTACAGTGGCGTAGCTAGGGGAGGGCAACCAAAAACAATGTTTATTATTGCCAAAGAGTATAAACATTATCATCGGAAAAACGTACATCTCTATTCAAACATGAAATATTCCAAATCCAGTAAAGCTGTTCGCGCCGGATGTGTGCGTATACTTGCATCGCACCGTGATTTTGAACGCGCGGCTCCACTGCGTTTCACGCTGAGCGCACTGTCATCTATCGTCTCATAATGGATGGCCAAAATTCCTTATTAGGAAGTAAAATCGCTCTCAGTGACTAAGAATCTCTTTTATTATGCTATATACAAAATGGTCAATTGAGATGATGTGTACAAATACACTGGATTTGGCTCATTTTGACATTCCAAATAAGAAGTTTTTCATCTCATCTTTACTCGCATGCATAAACACACATAATATGATAACAAAAAGAAACAGACTTAAGCTTAATAAATTACAACAAAAACAGAAACAGACAAAATATGATAACAAAAAGAAACAGACTTAAGCTTAAATAAATTACAACAACAACGACACATTCAACTAAAAGCAATGATTAGCAGGAATTTTTTGCTGTGAGAAGTTGACTTTGCTATACAGATTTCCTATATCATTCAAAGCAAGGTCTTCAGTGAAAAAAGTAGAGAAAAAAACAGTTGTGACAGAGATTGCGACGGAATTTACACTCTTCAGAATACTAAATCACAAACTGCCCATGTATGCCATGCAAAGTGTTCTGCCCGGAGCTGTAAAGAGAAACTATGCGTGATTTATCTAAATACCAACAACAAAAGATCACAAAATCTAGTGGAACATGACTCTTCCTTGCAATTAACTTACACAACCGGTAGTTGTGTGCATATCCGTCAGTAACTTAAAATCATCTGTAAGTAGTAGCTACGTCTACTATGTCCCCTCTATAAACCATGCTACTTCATAATAAACCATGCTGATTAGTAGGGTTAGTATAAGATCGGTCAAGAGTTGAGATAGTTGTGTACGATTACGGAGCATGTGATTCCCACGACAAACATGATGATAATGGCGATGCTACCTATATATAGAGAGAATGGGCTTACTTATTGAAAGAAAACTAATGTTAACTCAGAAATACAACTTTGTCAATAGAGATACATACATAACAATATAACATAGACGCTTTAATTTTAAAAGGGGACCAATAGAACGGTTACTCAAATTTGAAATTTGAAGTGCCATCCACAACGATACAAATTTTCCAAATTCCGAGTCAAATTTACTACACAAATTCTGAAAAAAATTTCTCAAAATTGGCAAATCAAATTCTCAAATTTTGTAAGGAAAAACAACTCATCAAGGTACCAGACAGGTACAGTGGAACCTCGTTAATACAAAATCTGTTAACACAAAAACCCTGATAACACAAAATGTTTGTTGGGTCCAAAGTATTGATTTCCTATGTAAAATTAGTTGGATAACACAAAATCCTGATAACCCAAACTAAACTCTTTGGGCCCAGTGATTTTGTGTTAACGAGGTTCCACTGTAAGTACTAAGAAACACCCCACCTGGCCCTCAGAGGACACACCTATGAGACAACTTCTAATTCTGAAAACAATTTTGTATTTGTTTCTCAATGATAGATAAAGTTAATATCGGCAAAACTGTTGTACCTTAATATAAATCTGGTTAGTACGAAACTTAAAACGGGTGCTTTCACCAATGTTTTTAAGTTTAGCCAAAATGTGAGGTAATAAAGTTGTGATTTGTTATCATCAATTCAGTTGGTTAGAAATGATATTTTAAAGACACTATTCATCTTTTTGAAATTAAACAAGGACAACTAATTATGAAAAAAGAAATAGACTTACTTATTTTTTGCCTGCTGTCGTTGACATGTTGACCAAGAGACTTGGCTTCACTATATCTCTGCTTCAATGATACCTTGTTCTCTTCAATGGTAGCATTATGTTCATAATCTCTACGGAATATGTCAAAAGCCTCCTGCCTACCCACCGACATATCTCCTAAAAATGCAAACAATGTGTGATTTTCAAAATGTAACAATTTGACAAAGCCTAGATTAAAGGAAGCGAGATGTTTTATGTAAAAGGGTGAATTATTTTGAAGAAGCATATCAAAATCACAGAGAACATTTATTATCTAGACCATTTTACAAGAAAGGTTTGAAGTGGGCTGGGCTGGGCTGGTTGGGATATATACCGGGAGGAAAGGAAATCAAGAACAATTATACTGACCTACCTAACAGCACAAAATATGTGGACATTGTGGTATATAGACAAACAAATAAACTGGACTTGAATCTAAAAATATAGCACTTTTCTTCAACATGCAAGAAATTACTTGAAAAAACACACAAAGTAGTAATAAAAAATGTAAGCTAGCTATAAACATAAACAGATCAGTAATCATATATGCAGAAGACATTTCTGCCAAATGATACTCAACAGTGTTGCCAGATCTTTCAGCCAAATTTGTGGTAAAAGCAGCCCAAAACAGAAAAAAGCTGCTCAAAATATAAAGAACGATGCACGTAAGTCAAAAGTACCCCATTAGGTTGGCAACACTGACACTCGCATCTTATCACATCAGACACTGACTGGACATGACAGAAATCAATCAATCAATCAATAAATCAATCAATCAGTGTGACAGGTAGTTCAACATGACTGACAAATGACAGGACAATTAACAATGTCAAATCAATCATGTATATGACAAGTACTTTCATTATTGATTATTTTAAAGTAAAAAATATTGATAATTAGAATGTGAGGAAGACTATACTATGACATCTTTAAGAAAAAAATATAAAGACTCATTCCCAATGTTTCAAATATAATTAAAGAAAAACAGAGTATTTAATATAACATTTTTTAACTGTCATGTTTTTCTTATATTTTTGTCAAAATCTTAAATATTGTCACTTTACCATAGCATGAACCTTTTTCACTCACCAAGTATTCTCCTTTTGCTATCTTTCAACCTATACGATGACGAAGAAGAGCTTTCCACTGACTTGTCAACATCTAGACTAGACCTGCTTGTTTGTCTGCTAGAGTCCCTGTCATGTGACGTGTGCACCTCCTCTGATTGGTGCCTGGTCCTTGATGATGAATTATGGGATGGCTCAATGCCATTGCTCAGCTGCTGGTTGTGTGATATACTTCTTTGTAGACGGTGACCGGAATCTTCTAACTGATTCACTGCATCTTGGGCTCTTTTCTTCTCTTTCTTAAGCATGTTGACCAAAATATCTGGAGAAAATTTCTTATTAAGGAAATAAGACAAGTTTTGTGTTTGTCAAACATAAAAATGGAAAAAAAAATACAATTATTACCCCCTGACCTGTAGTGTCTGAAAGAATGTCACATGGATGACTTGATCTCTACATGACCTTTGACCTACTCACATATGGGTCACATGCTTGCTCCTATGTAAGGTCTATTGTGTCCAAGTTCCATGAAAAATATAATGGAAACCATGATCAATTGTTAATCACAGATATACACACCCCAACACAGAGACAGCCATCAGGGGTCGTAAAAATTGTTAAGCCAGCAAAATCTGCCAAAAATAGCCAAAGTAGAGCATTTTTCGATGCACTAATTTTACTCACTAGGTTTTTTTTGTGAAAAGTTGGGGCATTTTCTGTTTCAGTTTATTTCTTACAGCTACATAATAGCAAGGATACTGATTTCATTATCTCTCTGTTGTATCATCCCTTTAAGCTTCTTGACTTCAGCGTCCGTTGCAGGTGTAGGCGCCGCATCAGATACATCGTTGTCTATCCTTTCTGGTTGCTGGATCTCTGGTTGACGTCTTTCTACTCTCTGGATTGGACCTTTGTTTAGCACCATACGCTGTATAAACAGGAGATAATAATAAATTGAATATCAGTGTAAGTAAATTGGTCTTACATTTAAAGTTCAGCAAGTTGTGCTACAACAGACTATATAATCGTATTTATGTTTTAAGCCACACAAATGCTCATGCTGACTATATGAAGAGTGCTTAGAAGAGGGCCTAAATCCACTTTTGGTCAATATTGAGTTATTGGTGTCACAGTGTAGTACTATAGTAGTAGTCTAATGGAACCAAGCCATTTTTCCCAAAAGTTGTTTTCATAGAGTTTACCAGTATTCAAAAATCTGTGTTTGTTTCCAAAAGGCCTAAATCCACTACAGTTTGTTTCCAAAAGGGTCTGAATCCATTTTAGGATGTAAACAAACCTCTCAATAAAAAATAAGCAATAAAGTTTTGATTTCCATAAATGATGTCACTGTAGCGAGAGGACCCATCCCTAACTTGTGAAGCAGTAAAAACTCAAAAATATATTAAACATGACAAGAATTATCCGTTTGCTGATTTTCAGATGGATTTAGGCCCTTTTGGAAATAAACTCTAAATGAAGAAAACATCCCCAAAAGAACAAACATCAACTTTGGGTAAAAATTTAGTTATTGGTGCCATTTTTTCCAAAAAGGGCCTAAATCCACTTCATAGTGAAAATAAAACTCTCTATAAAAATATATTATAAAGCTCTGATTTCCGTGAGTGGTTTCAGTTTTGTCAGAGTGCTAACGCCTAAGATTTAATGCAGTAAAAACTTGAAAATGATTTTACCATAACAAGGAATAAGTTTTTGCTTGTCAGAACTATGAAAAGTGGATTTAGGCCCTTTTGGAAACAAACTCTACATATATAGATAACAGATGATGCTATAGTGATACAAGACAGATCACATCAATAAAAGTTTTAATTAGGAATGATTTTCAACTTCTAGTAAACAACATAAATGAGAGTCTGTGAAAAAATCACAGACCATTCGGGATTTGAACCTGGGACCCTAGCACCACCAGCACAATGCTCTACACACTGAGCCAGATGGTCAGATGGGAAAGAGAGGTCAGGTTTAATCTCTATGTATTCAGTTCTAACCCCATTCCTCTTTCCTTCGAGAAGCCTACAAGCATTGCCTAGTGGAGGGTTTTTGGAAATCAGTTCCAAACATTAAATGTTGCCCTTCAGTAGCACTGTTATGTAATGATTTGATGTAAATTCAAATGTATGTTGACTGTCTACAATGTCTATGATAATCAAATATGTAACCTTTTTAAGTATAGTCTGGCAATTAGAAGTGTGGGAGCTCCTAATAACTTTGATCTTAAACCTCCAGTAAAATCAGCACTTTCAATTTCGAGGTGCAATACAAAACACACCAAAAATATATTCTGACAAATTATGATTTTTGCAGATTTCAAATGTTCATAGCTTCTTAAACCCCTCAAACTATTTATGAAGTCATATGAATTTGATACAAGTATAGTATCAGCTTAAAGCTGAAGATGTGTTCTTGTTTAATTTACAATTAAACAAATTTGACCAGGGTTGACTTTACTGCAGATATGTGGTGGATGGTCACATATATAGATATGTAATCACAAAACAAATCACAAAATAAACGGTCAAGAATCTTGTCTTGCAACTCATATTGGATTAGAATCTGTAGGGAGATATCCTTCTAGGATAAATTTTATGATCAAAATTTCTGGTGATGAACCTGTACAAATCTTAAGACAAATTCACTTCGTTTTGGACATGTGTCATTTTTGAAGTAAAAGTTGCCCCCTTATGCTGCTTTCATACTTATTGTTGCTTTGCAGCTTTGTAGCTTAAATTGCTTTGCAGCTCTGTCGCTTGCCTCCTTTCACACTTTTGTAGCTTTGAAGTTTTGTCGCTTTTCAGATTTGCCGCTTCATGTCGCTCTGAAAGTTGAATTCATTTCAACTCAAAAATTCTTGTCGTGCGACAAAATTTTGCCGATATCGATTACCTCAGCGACATGAAGCTTTGCCGCTACGACAACCGGAAGCGGCAAGTTTTTGCAAAAAATATACGTCACACAGCGACAAAGCTGCAAAACTACACAAGTATGAAAGCAGCATTAAGCTTACTTTGAATATTCTGAAGCATTCATTGATCTTCCTCATATCAGCTCCTACATTCAGCACAGCATCCGGATCAGAGTCTTCTATATATTGTTGAACAGTCTCTTGAAGTCTTGAAAAAAGACAAGTCAGCAATTGTAAATGTTTAATCAACTTTTAATTGATGAAGATTAATGCAACTTACACTGATTATAATTATTATAATCAGTGTTTTACAAAGACAAGATTCAGATCTGACAAACTATCAAAAAACCTTTAACCTGTTTTCTACAATTTAACATATTCCAATATCTATTGCAGGGGTAGAAATTCGACGCGAATCCGCGAATCGATTCGCGTAAAGATTCTCGCAAATACGTGACAGCGCGAATCATCTTCTGATTCGCGTAAAAGTGGTAAGCTTTAGAATCATTTTTGGTCTTCATTTATATTGCCATGAACTTTCGTCATTCATAAATATAAAGTAGTGTCATAGTACCACATGATCATATCTGAGCAATAAAAACACTCAAATTCATGATTTAGTACCATAATAATGACGTCATATTAATCAATATTCATGTAACTTCAATTCAGCTATGATTAATGATCGCGAACCCGGAAGTAAGTTTGCTGAAATTTACCGTGACTGACATTGACAGGTGAAAGATTCTACTATAAAAAAACGTTGCACATGCAATCATCAATCAATGTTTTATTGCATTAAACAATAGAAAATGGTATTTGACATTTATAATAGTGCTTCTGGATAGTGATAGGTGTCCAATCATTACATTAAACTTCTCAACAAAACGCTGGCTGAGAGAGTGCAGAATTATGCAACCATGATGAATTTAAAATGATACAAACGGACTACACACATCACTAAATACTTTTCACCAATACTCTTGAGTGAAGGGTCACGTGACAAAAGTAATAAGCTCAGCCTTAAATATGGCTCATTGTACATGTTTGTTTTTTATTATTTTGTTTCACAAACCATGAATACAACATGGTCAAACATACTGACAATGACACAAGTTACAATATTACAATTTACTTAGGTTTCCTTTGTTTACCATATGTGCAGTGTTATATAAATTATCTACGTTATCAAATTTGATTCACCTAAAATAATTTGCGAGAATCAACTTATACGCACTTTGCGTGAATCATGATTCGCGCAACATCCAACGCGAATTTCTACCCCTGTATTGACAAAGCCCTTGCAATTTCATGCTGAAACCCTTTGGCGACAAAAAAACACCCCTGTTTTACGGGCCTGACCGACCCTAAATTTGTGGTTTTGAAGATTTTTTTTAGTTTTGCCCAAATCATGTAAAATCAGCTGTTTTCGGCCAAATTTGATGATTTTGGTTATTTCTTTAGAATTTTTTTTTAGTTTTTCTGATTTTGGGGTTGTTTTAAGCACAAATAATTTTTTAGAAAAACAATTCACCCAACCAACCTTAAAACAGGATATTTTATTTTTGTCAAGTACCACTCTCATTCCAGTATTATCGACAAAGTCCCTGTTGTAGTAAAATACCATCAAATAATGTGTTTCTACTAGTCACCCAGCAAATTATCAACTATATTTTGTTCTCTACCCAACTCGTTGTGTGATCCATCAACTGATCTGTTTCCATTGCCTCGACAAGACCCCAATGGCTCAATCAAAACAACATGGAAATCATAAAAAGGTGGTTGCCTTGTATCATCTTCACCAAAATGTTTCTACTAGACCTTAACTCCTATATTTGGTGGTCGCACAACCTGTGTGATGTCAACAATTTCAAAGTGCGAAAATTCGACCTCGATGCACCGGAAATTTTTTGCGGCAAACCAATATATGGATTTATTAACCTGTTGTGATGGTCGTGACGGTACATCGTTTTGAGTCGGAATAAATTCAACTTTTCTTTCGACATGGCAATATGCAAATGAGTCTTGCTACATCAAGACAGCTCAACCTTGCCAATGCTTAGTTGTCTGCCGCAGCTACAAGCTACAACTAAGACAGCCATTGGTACTCTGAAATAACACCCTGCGGCGCAAGTTTTTTCTCACCCTGACCCCGTCATTCCCCGACAATTTATTCCCCGACCCGCCTGACCCGATATAAATTTAGCTTGCCCCGACCGACCCCGACCCGAAAAGATTTTTTTAGACCGGACCGACCCGGACCGGCAGTTTTTCATGATTTCCCGATCAAGATTGGTATCTTTCCCCGACTCCGAGTTAACCCGACTTTCAAGTCATTAAAATTAAGTTTAACAAGGATTACGAAATAAGCTATTACCGACAACGAAAAAATGATGGTTGTTCTATTTTATTTTTACCCCGAACGACCTTTTGCATTTCCCGGACTGAATGTAAAATTTCCCTGACCCGATCGACCCCGGTAATATTTTTCCCGGACCGTACCGAGCCCGAAAATAGCTTGAAAAAAATTCCCGACCCGGTTTCGGTCCGGTTCGCGAAAATTTGGGGGTTTCGGGTTTCCCCGCAGGGCCTTACTCTGAAACCAGCTTAGTAGAAACAAGCTAATTGTCTCCCTAAACTCACATAGATGATTCACAAATATCTGACAACCCGTCATTCTTCACAGGTTGGTAAAATGGGCTGTTCTTCAGAATGTAGACCACACAAAAAAAACCAACAACTGCATTCCTTTTACCTACAAAGATCTATAGCTTCATCTTAGTAATACAATAAATCTACGTGTACTTATTAATGTCTTTACCTTTCATAATCTTCCTCCGATAGCTGCTCAGTGCTTTGTTCTCCAGATGCAAGGGCAAGTTGATTTTTAAGCTCCTGGACCTCAGCCTTGAGTCGAATTACCAACTGTTAGGAAAAGACAACTACCATCAGTAAAATGCACAATATGAAAAATTCTGTGGATTTTTCAAAATCCGATGAATTTGGTTGTGTTGTTCAGATGTTGTTTTATGGTATACACTTCTGGTCAGATTTCTTTCTTTCTGATTATAAACAAATGTGGTTTTTTTTACTAATTGTCTCCTTCACAAGACATACTTTTGTTGAATATAATCATACATTAACAAACCTGAATTGCCCGGCAATATATACTCTATAAACCTTGGAGTATGCAACAAGCAATCAGACTCTGCTACAAGATCCATACCATATCCCTTGTATTCTGCAACACTGTGAACTGGTGGTTTTGTATTGTGTCAGAGACTAGTAATGATTGATTAGGATTGATTAAGACCAAATCACTGCGTATTAATATTTTTTCACATGAATTGTTAATAATTTTGGTATTATTTTGGGCTAGTTTTTTTGCTAACATATGGACAAACATTGTCAATAATTTTTTTTTTGAATATTCAGCAAGATTTGGTACCTTTTTATGATTCGAAAATATGGACTAATTTACTTCCCCGTATGGTCATATTGGTTTTTGTGCATTAATCGGCTACTTGTTGCATACTTAAAGGTTTACAGAGTATAGTCTCCTGGCTCTTTAATTCTTGAGCATTGACTGATTAACTGCCAAGAGCTCTAGTCAAGAGTATGAATGAGTAAGGCATTTACTCTCAAGTGCACTCAAAAGTAAAGGGGACGGCCTGTATTTTACACAGGTCGGAATGCCCATCTCTTTTTCAAAGCGATTGGACCAGAATCAACTATTTGTGTTATATTTGCGGTGAGGGGATCGCCACACCTCCTTCACCGCGAGTTTGTTACCTTTCCAGCACTGAAGAATGACGGTACCCATTTGACACCTGGGTGGAGAGGAGCACATGAGGGTAAGTATCTTGCTCAAGGACACTACACATGCCGTCCACTGGATTAGAACCATGCCGCTCAATGACTGGTGATTAAGGGTCGGGGACTTAATACCGCTATGCCACGCGTGTGCTCTCAACCCAGATACAAAATAAGTACTCACATTCTCCAGTGCTGCGATGGAAACCCACAACAGACTCTCTTTGAAGGGGATGTGCTGATCCCTCTAACTGCAAATTGCAATAAGTCATCTGGTCTAATTGCTATGAAACAGAGACGGGCACTTTGGCACGTGAATACAGGCTGTCCCTTTACTATATCTGACTTTGACAAGCAGTATAATTGGTTTAAACCTTACCAGTTTGGGATCTATTTCTTCATTGAGTAAAGCATCATTCTTGATCAGAGCAACTCTCTGAGCAAATCTGCAGGTTGATATGGACTCCTGAAAAAAGACCCACAGCAAAGTTGACCTCATTAAAAATCTTATCATAAACTGCAATTAACAAATCAGTATAAAATCACTTCCAAGTAAACAGCGAGCTTTGTCCTCACTGCAACTAAAAATGAGCTACAAGAGTTATGCATATGTAGTATAGTCAACAATTTGAGTTGCTAACATTGAGTTGCTACATTAACAAAAGGGCAGATCCATAGATATAGAGGGAGATACCAGTCTGCCTATACTGAACCATGTAATAGCGTCGTCAGAAATGGAGCTCAAATAAACTTTTGACTGCAGCCAGTCAGTTATGCGTAATGGCCAACTATGCAAACACTACTTTACGTGAATGGTACTGAAAAACTGAACGTAAACTTGTAAAGATAAGTGCATTCTTCCACTATGCCTGCATTATGACAAGATGTGATGCAGCGTTGGTAAATACCCCAATACTCCCAAATTAACCCCTTGATGAAACAAACATGGCACCGAGTCTGGTATCTCGCCTCTAAATCTATGAGTAGAACACTAGTTGCTACTGGTATAACCTTGAAATGGTGGCTTAGGAACACTGTCCTGATAACACTTATATGCGTTTGCATGGAACATGTAGTTACTACTTAGTTCAAAAATAACATCTAAAGAAGAAAAAAAACATACATGAAAGCCAGGCTTATTTGATTGAGACTTGTAACGGCTTTAGATAGAATCATGGTGGGAAATAATTTCTACTAATTCATTTCAACTATTAGATCACACAATAGAAATATAAACTAATCAAAAAATCACCAAATCTTTTCCAGGCTAAGTATGGTCAGCCATTTTGAGCAAATCTGACAAGACTTCCAGCGACTCCTACCAAGTCAAGAAAGTTTTTTAATAAACTCACTAGATCAATGCAATAAATACTTATACAGATGTCAAGCTTGTAGAAATAATTGATTTTGAGAATTGTAGAAGAAATACCACAAACTACTACTTGGTAACATAAAGACTCCCACAAAAAGTATCTCCTCACCTCGAAAAAAAAAGGGGGAAAAAAGCTCATGCACAAAAATAATATGGAACTCACAAAGATAGTTACAAGATCTTATGTACAAGCGCTGGAATTTCAGCTTTCATATGACACCCTATTTTTGACAATTGACAGAGAAACATTAGCCGTGTTTTCACGAAGGTTTTTGCTTGGTTTAGAAGACTCGTGGCTAAAGTTAAACCAACCGCTAAGCCAGAGTGTCTGTCCTCACTGTGAATTTAGAATCTAGTCTAGCGAGAGGGTCAAAGAACTTTCGCTAACCTTAAGTCTAAATTTTACCGGAAGTGTTTCGTGACCCGTAAAATGATTGACAAAGCGCGCCCATATGAAATGAAAAAACGTAAACAAAGATGGCGAGGCTTCGCACAAGAAGACCTATCTGTGCAGAATTTGGCCATTATTATTGCCGTAAAGTTCATGTTAGACAGAAAGGGAGCCTTTATATGTTTTCATGTTTCAATTCAAATGAACCACATGGAGCCTAGATAACAAATGCATAAATCATTCACTTTGGAATGCTAAACATATTAATCCAGCAATACATCAAAAGGCAGTAATTTCCAATTTCCTGTCATATTTCGGTAATACATTTGTACTGGGTGGATTTTCACATCTGATAAGAAAATACTATTTGAAAACAAACCTGTTTTATGAATCAAATTTATATTCAAACTTAAAGAAACCAGATGGAATCTAGATAACAAATGGACAAGTCATGTATTTTGTAACATCACACATCATCTACAACAATCCAGCAATACATTACAGACAATAACTGCCGATTTCCTATAATAAATTTGTCTAACATGGATTTGATTAAAAGATTATGAAATACAAAACTCTTTACATTAGGCTCTGATCCTTTTACTTGACAAAATAAAGGCAAATTATGCTATAAACAATATAGATTTCTGTCATCTGATTTTTTTTTTGAGCCGACGCTTGTTGCTATGAAAAGTCAAATCATTTCCGCATGCATTTACAGCGCATGTGATTGGTCTAATTCCTGTCCTTGTGAAACGCTGACGGTCACGTGTTATGCTTGAGGTAAAAGATGCAGTACGCAGGCAAACTTAATAAATGAAAATATAGCATTATAAGCGTTTAATGGTCAAACATGCGAGTACTCTGATACGTAGAACATGACAAAACGTCATAAACCATTGAGATAGTTTACAAAAGTTTTTTTTAACAAATCAAGAGGACATATTTCTATATTAGATTAGGATTTTGGGTTAGTTGGTACGCAAAACAAAAATTTGCTGTTTTTTATTTTGTTTTGTAATTGAGTCCAGGGAACCCAATTTTTAACTGAATACTAAAAACAGCACATATTAAAAATTGTCCATTTGAAAAATAAATTTGGTTCTTGGAAGCAAAATTTAAAGAAAATAAATAAAAAATATATCCCTTAATACTTACATCAACATTCTTCTTTTCCACAGAACATGTGGCTATCATAGATGTCATGCAATTGC
>JXSR01S007060.1:6902-17322 GCA_000969725.1 Ophiothrix spiculata | reverse complement strand
CGATAGGGTGTAATATCGGCCCGATACGATGGCCGATACGATGCATCGGTTCAAGCTTAGTCTTGCATAATATATCTAGTAAGTCAATATCATATTACAGGCCAAGATTCTGCAATTAACTTAGGGTGCTATGTCTATGAAGCCATGACACCGTCCACGCCCCATCCTACTCAGTCTGGCATTCCACAGTAAGGCCAAAAAAAAATAATTGTTGTGTTGCCCTCAAGTGGGATTTCTGAAAAATTGGGTCGGTCGGTCGGAATTTTTTTTTTTATTATTTTTTTTTTAAAGCACCTAAAGTACCAAATTTGGGTGCATTTTCCACTATTTTCAACATATTTTCTCAAAAAACACCCAATCTGAGCAAAATTGGGTGCTTTCCCGACCCTAATATTTTTTTTGGCCTAATGGAACATTTATTCTATTAGGTAGTTGCAATGGTTTGGGCATGTGATGGCTCAAGAAAGAGAGGAAGACCTGCAAGAACATGGACTAACAACATTAAAGACTGAACCGGCCTAAACTGGCAACAGCTCATCAGAACAGCTGAAGATACAGATTTGTAGAAAACATGTGTTTCAATTGCCATCAGTGTGTCGCCCCAACGACCAACAGCTACGGGACATAGATAGATAGGTCAATATCACATTCAAGACACAAGTATACGATGGAATTAACAGAGTGCTATGGCACCAAGCTTGATGATAGGGTGTAATATCGGCCCGATACGATGGCCGATACGATGCATCGGTTCAAGCTTAGTCTTGCATAATATATCTAGTAAGGCAAATATCACATTACAGGCCAAGATTCTGCAATTAACTTAGGGTGCTATGTCTATGAAGCCATGACACCATCCACACCCCCATCCTACTCAGTCTGGCATTCTACAGTAATGGAACATTTATTCTATTAGGTAGTTGTAGCCCTGGTTTCAGTGCCTTGTCCAACACCACCTGTCCAACAGCCTCTATCACAGTGCAGCGCGCTTTTGCGCGCTGCCGGGTCTTGTTGCTGGGAGGGGCGATCAGGGGAACGGTGCTAGTTCTAGGTAGTTGCAATGGTTTGGGCATGTGATGGCTCAAGAAAGAGAGGAAGACCTGCAAGAACATGGACTAACAACATTAGAGACTGAACCGGCCTAAACTGGCAACAGCTCATCAGAACAGCTGAAGATACAGATTTGTAGAAAACATGTGTTTTCAAGTGCCACCAGTGTGTCGCCCCAACGACCAACAGCTACGGGACATAGATAGATAGGTCAATATCACATTCAAGACACAAGTATACGATGGAAATAACACAGAGTGCTATGGCACCAAGCAGTCAAGTATTTGTTAACACAACAGGATTAATAGACTCACCAGGTATACACTGTATGCAGCGCCCCAAGAAGGAGCATTCGCACAGGGGAACCACGGCTTAACGTGACTGTCCGACCACGGAGCAAGTAGAGTAAAGTTTCTTGCCCAAGGAAACAAGGAGATGTAAACCGCCTGGCCCGGGGCTCGAACCCACAACTTCTGTATTACAAGACCCGTGCTCTAACCGCTCGGCCACGCTCATAGTGTGACAACAATCTTGTACTTGAACATGATCTTCCAAGCTATACTGTATGTCTCAATAAGAAATTACCAAAATATCATTACTTACAAAGTAAATCACAGAGTCTTCAAAATGTTACGCACCCACCTGGCATTGAACATCATCAGTAATGCCAACTACAAAATTCGTTTTTGCTCAGCCACATTGTGCCTGCATATCATATTCTATTATATCATGATTGCAAATTTTATTTTCCATTGCACGGCATGAAACAAATATGTGTGATATCATGATATAAAACAAATATTGAATGCCTATGCACGTGCAATAGTACAAAATATATCATTCGGTCAAATTTGGACTGATCCATTTCACTCGGCTACGCCTCGTGAAATAGAAAAGTCCAAATTTGACCTCATGATATATTTTTTACTATTGCACTCTCAGGCATTCAATATTTGTATAATATAGACTTTTAAGCAGTATTCCACCAGAACCAGAGCAAAACACCTTTTTTTTTCTAAAGAAATACGGTCTTGCGTTTTAATAATAACTGCAGCAATAGATTTCAAAGTTTTCTTAAGAAACTAGTTTTTAAGACACATACGTATTTTGCAGCAGAGTTAAAAACTATTAATATGCAAACTGATTAGGCCAAAAAAATTAATTGTTGTGTTGCCCTCAAGTGGGATTTCTGAAAAATTGAGTCGGTCGGAAAATAATTTTTTTTTAAATTATTTTTTTAAAAAGCACCTAAAGTACCAAATTTGGGTGCATTTTCCACTATTTTCAAAATATTTTCTCAAAAAACACCCAATCTGAGCAAAATTGGGTGCTTTCCCGACCCTAATATTTTTTTTTAAATTTTTGAATAGGGTCGGTCGCTGAGGGCAACATAACAATTTATTTTTTTTGGCCTTATGTCTGGTCCTATTCTTTAATCATTTTTCTTTTTTGTTTTGAGACATATTTGCACACACAGACATACTTGCACACACATGTATTTTGTAAAGAAACAATATTCTACAGAGCTGATTCATCATAAGTATTGATTTCTTTGAAGCATACCCTATTACCATTATTTTGAATTTTTGCAATGATCCAAGGATGACATGTTGGTAGTGCATACACAAAACAATTTAAGGATGAAAGCTTTGCAACAAGCTTCGATGAAGAAGGAAAAAACACAAACCCACACAAATAATAGGTTCAAAGATTGTACAGAACTGACATCTTCTATGCCCAAATTGTGGTGTACTTTGAACCAACTCTCAAGGAAATTGGCGAGCTTCTAGATTGCAATCTACCATACAATAATTTAATCCAAAAATCATAAGGCCAGATTCCTGTACATGAAAATTCCATCAAGCAAAGCCCGAGATATCATGGCTGCTGAAGAATAAGGCCAGAGTTCATTCCCAGCCCCTAAGGCTCCAAACAATCAACACCCCTTTCTATTTTGAAAAATAAATGACAATTTGCGATGAAATAACAGGAACACTGTGTCAGACCAGAGTAATTACTTGTGAGAGTACCCCTGTAATATGGCTTATGGAGATGGAGCTCCCTGTCCCCCAGGAAAACAACAGGAAACTTCTGTTATTTTCCCTTTGCATGTGTACAACAAGGCATATACATGTCCTCCCATATTTTGAGCAAGTCTCTGCCATGAAGCTCTGAGTGCTTGACCTGAATATAACTTGAAGAAGCATAAAAATTCAAGTTACTTCCCTTAGGCCAAAAAAAAAAAGTTGTTTGGTTGTCCTCGACCGCCTGCCCCTATTTTTCGAAACTGGAAAAAAGTTTTTACTGTACAAAAGTATACCACGCCTAATTTTCAGATTCCCCAAAAAAGGTTTTCTTCCTTTGAGAATTTTTGATTTTTTGAAAATATTTTTTAGTTGTTGTTTTCATTTCGTTTCTATTTTAATACTGTTTTTAAACTTGTATAAAGCAATATTTCGGTACAGTAGACGTATTTGCATCTTTATGGAGGCCATAACTGTGTGTGACTTTGACTAACCTTTGAAAAAAAAATCTATAAAAAAAAAAATCCGCCCGCCTGCACTTGCTCAAAAAAAAAGTTGTGGAGGACAACCAAACAATTAATTTTTTTTTGGCCTTATTTGCTTGTTTAGAGCTTCAAACTTGTGTTTTGATGATTGACAAAATACATTTGAAGTTGTGAAGAAAATAACATCAATTCAACCATTTCAAAAAGAAAGATATTTAAAAAACATCAAAAAAGTAATTTTTAAAAATGTGGGTCCAAAATATTGACAGGTAATCTATAAACACTTTCTTGGCATTGGAATGAAATAATTTTAGATGAGTAAGTGCAAGAAAGGTATTTGATAAGTACTTTTGGTACTTATGATATTATGCAAATAGGCAATTATTGCCCAATGAAACTGTTACTGTTTTAAGGTTGAATTGATGTTCTTTTTATCACGACCTCCAATGTATTTTGCTAGTTCACTTCTGATGACTTGCAGGTTCCTGATTTTGAACAGATTATTTAAGCATATCAAAACATTATTGGCTAAAAACACAGATGGTAAATGTTTTGAACCCCCCCCCCCATCTGCATACACAACTTATACAGAATAATAATCTTGAAAATTTAACTTCCTGTTTTGAAAATTGCAAATTTATAAAAATCTTCAACATCAAATGCAAAACATACATACTTAAATTAAAAAGGTCTGCATGTCAGGTCAAAAATTTTTTGTTTGGTTGCCCTCCAGAGCTTTTTTCAGAGAGGGTCGGTCGGTCGTTTTTTTTTAATTTTTTTTATTTTTTTAAATACTATTCCACGTACTGCTTGGTCGATCGGCCGCTCCAGCCTTCACAAAACTTCCCCCGCGACATCTAAATCAAAACAATCAAATACTTATTGTAGTAATTTGGGACATCTTAAACATTTTGAGAGTTGAATATCGAAAAAAGCGAAAAATATAACATTTTTTTTGTAGTTTTCGGTAAGTTTTGCATATTTTTTTTGAAAAAAAAAAAAAATTCAATAAAAAAAAGTTTGGGTCGGGCTGGTAAATAGGGTCGGTCTGTAACCAAACAATTTTTTCTTTTGCCTGATGGCAGATATAACTAACTTCAACATGGAGACAGTTATTTCAGACATGCTATGTCATCAATAAAGCAAAGTCTATAAACAGTAGAGTGTTAATAAAATTAATACAACAGGAAGGAATGACTGCCAGTATCATTACCTAATATAACAAATTGCCATGGCAACTAAGCAATGTTTACACTAAGGATGTCAAAAAAATCTGAAGAAAAATTTCTGATGAAAATTTTTAATAAAGTGTTATAAAATGATCACTGGGATAAAAGCAGTGTCATGTATTTTGTCCACTGTGTTTTTTAATAACACTGATAATGATAATGGTTACTTCCAAATGATATTACAGCAGAGTAGTAAATTCTTCATTACTAGGCCTGATTTCACTAGCATCTAGCGATGATCGCTAACCCCCTTTATGATCGTTAAACTCCCACTGATTGCTAAATTGTTAAAAATACTCACTACTTAGTGATCATTTTTGAATTTATTGATCAAAACTGGGTTACTGACCATCGCTACACATTCGGCCCCAATACATGGTCAAATGTGCAGTTTAAATAGAAGTTGTGAGTATGTAGTTCAGATAAAATTGTTCTGGTTTGTGAACTAGGTTTATCTAGTCACATCTCAATATACAATTGAATATGCTAGAATAAGAACATCCCAACTCCATAGCTGCCTTCTGTTAATCATAATTATAAAATATAAATGCATACAAATTTCTGAAAATTTTCTCATCACTAAAATAGCATTTCCATGTCAATATCCTAATAATAGTGTCATATTTGACCTTGTAGTTTACTTTTTTAGACATTGTTAGATAATTGTTACAGTACATAATTGCTATATTAAACAGTCATAATAAGAACATTCCAACTCCATGAGCTCCTCTCTGCAACTATATGCTAGGAAAATAATCTAACAATGTCTAACAAAGTCAACTACAAGGTCAAATGTGAGGCTATGATTAGGATAAAGACATGAAAATGCTTTCTAGTGATTTGAAAGCATTTTCCGAGATTTATATGCATTTATATTTTACATAACTTGACAGAAGGCAGCCCATGGAGTTGGGATGTTCTTATTCTAGCGTATTCAATTGTGACTGCCCACCACAAACATCCAGTAAAGTTGTTCCTGCAATTTTTTAGATTCAAATAGAATGTATTGTCAGCTCCCAACTTGATTTAATTGTTTCAAATTCATGCAATAAGTAGAAGTAGGGTTACGATTCCTTGAGGCATGAGATGTACAAATACACAAAAGGAAGAAAATATGTCAAAAAGTTTACATTTTATGTATATTTCCAAAATGCAACTATATCTAAAATTGTTAGATGTTAAGACTTCCTTGAGTAGAAATGAACGCTGATAATTTGCAAGCAGTTTAAGATAGGGATACAATTTTTACCCATACTTTGCACTGTATCTCTATGAAAAATTGACGACTTTTATGGGCGTTTGTGAATGGTCCCATTTGTTTAATGCAAGGGTCAGTTTGAATCTTAATCAACCCTTCTCAAGACTTCACCTTTCTTCACCTAGGCTGATTAATTCTAAGGTCAGGATTTCACCACCGCTTCAAGTGCTTCCAAGAAATTATCGGCAAAGTTTCACATATTGACAAATGTGAATAGGTAAAGTATCACCCTTCCAATCATTTCCATAGGTAAAATTTCACTTTGGTACCGTTTTCATGGATTAGGCTTCACCAGGCTTTAAACAATTTGTATAGTTCAAAGTTTTCTAACATCAATCCCTGTCAAAGCATTTCTATGACGCTTTCTTTTCTTCCGTAAAAAACGAGAATGTAAATAATGTGAATATTGTATCAGAGAATACATGCCTGAATTCACACACAAGCGACACTAAACATTTATCTAGAATTTTAAATTCTTATATGGTCAAGTTCAATGCTACTTTATCATTCGATTGACACTGTATCAGCACAATTCACAAAAATGATTTGATACCACTTCAACAACATACATGAAATACTTGTCTAAGCTTCACTTCTTTCTCAATTTTTATAAAGGTAAAGCTTCATAGAAGTTAAATACTGTAAAACAAGAAATATTTGCGTAAAGAAAATTTTGCGAATTTCAAAATCTGGCGGCATTTTAATTTCACTAATTGCATCAGCATGCCATTGAAATCATTGTACATTATTAATATTAGCGGCAAATTAATTTTGCGATTTTGGGGTATTAGCGAAATTAAATTGCTAGCAAATATTTCTTGTTTTACAGTAAATGAACGTAAAAACATCACAACAATAAAAAAAAAATACTGAACTCAACCTTTGACATAGAGTTAATTGCATCAAGCCTTGAGGTGGGTTGTTAAAGATTCAAAGTGACCCCTGCATAAGGGATGCCTATTTACCTGGCTATACTGTTGAAAGAGGTATGTGAGCGTTCTTGGGATGATACCCCTGTCAATATAACGCTCTGCTCCACCAGTAATGCTGAATGTTTTCCCACTGCCAGTCTGGAATAAAAGATAGGAAAACTCATATTTTTTATTATATGAAAAGAGAGAAAATACATGCATATTGAAATTGATACTTTTTAAAGGGGCAATTGGGTTCATCATATGATATACAGGGTGAGTCAAAATAAAGTCTAATCTTATCAGTGATTTTATATAACCAGTTCCTTTTATTCTTTGGCAAAATTGTTCCTGTATGAGATGTCATATTTCATTAGCTTTCATAGAAAATTTATTGTGTTTAAATCGGACAAAGCATTCTAAACTTATAGCCATTTTTTTTTTTTAATATGTTGTTACTGTAATTTTGCATGTGGAAGAAAATAAATTCTTTGAGTTGAGGTACCCAATTTGAACGGCGAACAAACTATGCTATTTAGTTTAAGTGCGTACTGGTAACAAAGGCTGTTGTCTCTTTCAATTTTTATGATAGGAACACCTATGGAAATAAAATAACAAAACAAACAAACAAACAATAGGTTGTTGAATGTGAACTGTGAAATATCGGTTAGTGGGTTGACTCTTTATGTAATGTTCAGATCTATCATAAAAGCTCTTCTAATTCGGTTGTTGTTTTGTTGAATCATCCAGATCAGGATCTTCCAGAACCATCCTTGTTTGTGTTACGAAGAGTTGTGTGGTCTTTAGCTTATAAACAATATTTTAAATGTCTTGAGGTGATGGGACCTAGTCCAGGACCTGGTTGGCATCCCTAAACTACAGACAAAACAGACGGCGATCTTCAACCGGACTATGAGTCTGATGATACTTAATTGCAACAAAATGCCAGTGCCGCTTGTTACATTGTTGCACAATGATTTATCTCATGGCATTGGTTGTCAAGATAGTGCACTGAAATGACCATCAGTACTTTGATCTGAACCATTGAATCTTCTTCAGTACCTCTACAAAATGTGTGCCCATATAAAATTTTGAATGCAGCTTCATGTTCATCAATGCACAATCAATAAGATATTACCCACTGCTGTACAGTAAAAAGTCATGTTGAAGAAAATTTGTTTGAAATCAAAATTGGGTACCTTTACTTAAACGGCTGTAACTTTGGAATGCATTGGTCAATTTCAAAAAAATAAAATTCTCATGAAAGCTGATTAAATTTGCTATTAGGTATAATTAAAGTTGATAACCATAGACAGATTTCCTGTAAAAAATTCCTCCATTGATTACACTTTAATTTGACTCACCCTGTATCACATCCTGACAGTTTTGGATACTTTTAACCAACATAACTCAAATATATTTTACTTTTAAACTTACTTTTCTTTGCTTGCAAATTTTGAATTAAATATTTGTGTGCATTTAAATTAAATATAGTTTTTCCACGATCAACTGTGTTCACCATATGTTGGCATTTTACAAATCAACTCTAGTTTAAATTTCCCTGAACTGAAATCGTGTGATTATGAGTGAAATTTTACATATTCATTACAAAAACAAACACCAAATCATAACAATATTTTAAATCCATTGACTCAGCAGTCAAAATATTCCATTCCAACCATGTCAATCATCAGAGCTCTTTTGTTCCATCAACAGCCTGCATCTGGAACTCTCTTCCTGAATGCAGTTAGGAATATGCAGTCCATCATTTGAGAAGAGGGTCTGTTTTAAAAGGGATGCACACTGCTATATTGGTGACAACTAGTCAGCTTAACACTTTCTTGTGTACTGCTGGGATTAGCATTCGACATAGATTTTTAAAAAAGAAAGAAATCTGTAGACTATTTGAGAAATATATCACAAAAATTTACTCTAAGAGATGACTTACCTGGCCATAGGCAAATATGGTTCCATTGTAACCTGTTAACACACTGGGAAGAAACAAAATAATAGAAGCGAAAAATATAACAACTAATAAAGCAGAATTTTATTTTAAAATCATTTCATAGCAAAATTAA
Organism: Ophiothrix spiculata; assembly: GCA_000969725.1. NCBI lineage: Eukaryota > Metazoa > Echinodermata > Ophiuroidea > Amphilepidida > Ophiotrichidae > Ophiothrix > Ophiothrix spiculata. Next base: position 8,287 of record JXSR01S007060.1, on the reverse strand, counting down.
GGTCAATTGTACTACCTCGTCTTTCATTAAATGTGCAATGCTCATATACACAAGAAAACAAAAGGTTGGTTCAAAAGTCTGTCTTGAACTGAGTCTAGAAATCTCATTTTAGAAAAGATTTCATCAATGATATTTCTACCATGCTACTCACTGAATAATGACAGAATTAGACCAGTCCCATTCCTAGGTTTGTGCTTTAAAGTTTCAAATATAAACTTAATTTAGTATCAAAAGCCATTTTGTTTTTGTGTTTTTGGTTTAATTAAATACTGTTACACCTGTGATGAATTAAAATGATTTGGGCTTTATTATGATCAGACCCATCATATGTGTACCGTTGTGGCAAAAGGGTTGGCCTACACTTGTGTCTGGATTTTTGTGAAATCTATAAATCTGTATACATATGAGTCCTGTGTTCTAACCGCTCAGCATCGCTATTATTGAAATTCACGTAAATGCCATGTAAAGCATGATCTATCGTCTATGATGGTCAAAAATAGGTCCTATAATGTCATTTGTGAATGTTTTCTAAAAAGTAAGAGTCTCAAATGTTTCAAATAATTTATGCATTAAATAGCAATCAAAGAATCTCTGGCTAGTCCATTGACACATCCCATCGTGCGCTGATGAGCTACTACCTTGGTGTGCACTACCCGAAACGGGTATCAAACCAAAACTTGTATGCCCATTGTCAGACTCTGACTCATAACAGACTTCGTACTGTTGGCAATGCCCTCTGAAGGCCAGACCTGCCACTTGCCATGTTTCTGCACCTGAAGAACCAGGCTACTGAACCCTATCGCCACGGTGGCGCACTTCATCATACTTTCCAAGATCAACTTGATGAATTGTCGGGGGACTGTAGGATTAGGGTGACAAAATTGGGTAGTTTTCAGCACAGAGAAGAGCACCCAATTTGTCTACAATGGGTACATTTGGGAGAAATATTAATTAAAACTTGGTGCGTTTGATAACACTAAAATAGTCACTTGTCAGCTACATGTCAAGCATTTATGTATAGCCAGTGGGTGGTTTCAACACAGAGAGAGCACCTAATTTGCCTAAATTGGGTGTATTTGGGTGAAAAATACCCAGTTTGAGTACAATTGGGTGCTTTCCTATGTACACCAGAGGATGATTTAAGCCATTCCCATAACACACAGCAACATATCAGTAGACCCCATGGAATGTTAACCAAGGTCACTCCACTACTGCATTCATTTGTATGGTAAACAGTTTGTATTTACTCTATTTCAAACTGTATTTTGGGAATGAAAAATTCTGTCCAATTCAGGTTTGTTTGCATTGATATCAAGCTGTGATTATCCTCTTTCTGAAGGTCCTTTTCATTCACAGTTGGACAAAATAATAAATTTTCTATAGCA
>JXSR01S007059.1:0-10297 GCA_000969725.1 Ophiothrix spiculata | reverse complement strand
TCTGCAAATGTAACTTGATTTGATTTTATAAAACCAGCCACATTTTGCAAGCTATACATGTCATGATATTTAGTATTAAGAACAATTATTATACCACGTAAATATTTATTAGGCAATCACGCATAATAATTGGTCATGCAGTTTAAGCTGATGGGTGCGATAGTAGTTTGCCTACTTCCCCAAAATGCACATAATGCTCTTGCAGGGGAAAAATGAAAAACTATCGCACCCCTACTACCGCACCTCTTATGAACTACAGATAATTTGAGCCTGATGAAAATTGGATGGAAATTAATTCTGTATAGTGTACGGATTTCTTGTTTTATTTTTCAATTCTTTGATTTGTCAATGAAATATTTATTAGGTATAGTACAACAAATACAACATGGTTTATTTTGGGGAAAAGTGAAAATCCGTCGGTGTTGGATGCATGTGACTACTTCCCTCCGCTTCGCGTTGCCAAATAATCACACGCATCCAACACTTCAGGATCAGTAATATTCACTATTTCCCCCTCTACCATGTTGTATAATACCCCGTTAATGAATTGGGTATGTAGAAACACTGCATAAAAATATCTACCTGTGAAGTTCCTTAAAGTGCTTCCTATGCTGTGTGTATTATGTAGTGTAGATGGATGAACTTGGGCGACATTGAATGTGTAAAAACTTGATTATTTAAGTGCCTTTGGAGCTTAATGCCTGGGTCCAACCGGGTTTATTTTGCTTGATGATGTATTCCCGATGTTAATTCTTAGCTATGGGAGGGGTCAGCTGTGCTGAAAAGTCGCCAGGATAATCAACCCGTAAAGTAGTGGTCATCATGATTTGTGTAGCCTATCGGAAATGATTTAGTGTATGTTTCCTGATGCCTTGGCGATTGTCATAAGGCATTGATCTGATCGAGGAAGGTTCGGCAAACCATTTCATTAATATTCGGCTAGGAATCTTGATTCTTAAAGCTTTGAGGAAGGTTCACCGACTTCTTTTGATCACAAAAATTTGGAAATGTCCCCCCCCCCCCAAAAAAAAAAAAAAAAAAAATTAACATTTGTTTTTCTTTGTTCCCGATACCTCCTCAAGTCAAAATCCTCCGTCAATCATATTCAGGAAACTGTTCTGATTAGCAACAGGAATACAGCGTTGAGGTATCAGGAATACATCATCGAAACATTACCGATGTTTGTCAGGAAAAGAGGTCGGCAAATTATCCACGAAGCTTAAATCCCACCCTTTAAAGGCAGCTCTAGATATTTTCTCCTAAAGTTGACGTGACCCAATCTATCCTATAATGGCACAAGAGGTCAAAGGTCAGATGTGTGTGTGTTTTGCTACCTTGCATGTAGATATCTATTTCTTTACTATAATATGATATGTACATAGTTCTAGCAAAAGCTTGTATAATAATATTCTTGCTGAAATTAATATTGCTAAACCTTGAAATGAGACAATTTACTCTGTAGAAATAGCATTCAAATATTATATTCATAACTTCTGAATGACTATTCAGAGGGAAGTTAAACATACCAGGGGGTATCAAAAAGTGTTAAACTTAACCCAGAAGGGATTGAGCTATATCAATTACATTTAGTCAGAATAGTCACACGTCCTTATGTACATTATGGTGCAGAAATAAGTAGTTTTCTTTATAGGTGGGATTGATGTCATTTACCAACCCGCTTAAACATAAGCTGCATGGAGGAAATTGAGACATGCAGCGTTATTAAGTCCTTGCATCTGAAGGGTTACAGGGCCCAGTAAATCTTATTGGCACCACCAAAGTTTAGTTCGGTAGGGTTTCCGCTATCCATTGATACCAAAATTATGGAAATCGGTCCATGAATGACGTCGCAATGGTGTAATAAAACATGGTCGACTTTAAAATGTTGATATTCGTTGTAATATAAAATCAGATTTTTTCAATAGAGAGGATCCCTACAATAACGATCTGTACACAGTCAGGTTAAAGTGGAAGAAATGTGTTACTTTGCATATTGACTATATGCAAAGATGCCTAAAGTATCTCATAATGAAATTTCATTCCTGGCGCCATTTCTTCTGGGTAAAGTTTATAACTTTTTGATACCCCCCTGGTATATGTTACTTATTTTGATACATTTCTACATCTGATGGAGACATGAAATAAGTAACATGTGATTTGGGAAGCCGTATATTGCATTATACGCTCGCAATGTCCAAGCTGAATGTACCCGCTACACAAACTTATTGTTGCATGTTGTGCAGATCAGATATGCTGATAGATACATGTATGAAATTACAACACTAAATGTGATGACTCAACCCGAAAAGGGGGACTTTGCGACGGAACACTTTTCAAGAAATTGATGAAAATAGGCAGCAAAAAATAAAGAAAATAATAAGAATTTCCAGCAGATTTTCTGGTGTAAAATTTAATCGAATTGATCAATTTCAATAAGGTGTCATTTTAAGGCTTAGAAAATGCTGTAACAGATGAAATGCTAAAATCAAAATTGATATCATCTGCAAAGTCCCCCTTTCGGGGTGAGCCATCACATATGTGCTTGCAAGTTTAGAAAAGCTGAACTATGTTTTTATTGCTAAATGCTATACAAAATTGTTTGTGTTTGAGTGGGAATTCAGCTGGGTTATTGCTTGTGATGAATACGCATCTTTTCAAAATGGATGCATGTCAAGTATCAGTTGAGCTTTTATAATCAGATGCTGATAACCCATTTACACTACGCAAAAAGTGGTAATCAATTCAACTTTTCAGTTTTATGACTAGTGTAGGTCAGGTCGTGTTAGGTTGACTGCAAAGAGTCGAATTTAGAAGATGACTTTTATCATCTTATTTTCAAACAAAAAAGCTTTTGGTCATAATCAATTTGTATATTTTTACAAGTGTAAAAAGATTGTGTGCAGACTTGATATCTGGATATAGTAAAGCGTCGATAGTCGTAATTCATTTCTTACTGAAAACAAATTCAAAATCGATGAAGTGTAAATGGGTACTGCTGATCGAGTTACTTCGTGTTTGTCATTGAAAAGTAAAATGAATTTGATGTGCAAACGGGGAATCATAGTAATGATTTTGAATCTATTGAGCAGCAAATGTAAGGCTTTTACTTTGGTATGTTTTCCTCTACGCATTTGTTTGGTGCAGGCGTTCAATACTGGGAAGAAAAAACAGGTGGAGATTGCATGGTATTTGAAAACTGGAAGATACCATAATTGCTTCGAAGGAGGCCCACTCAAGGTCGGGAGCATCTTTCAAAGTGGCTGTGGTATCTCCCCGTTTTTATGGAGCAACCTCTTTCTGCTTAGAAAGAGGCTCCCGACCTTCAGTGGGCCTCCGGCCTGATAAGTTATCTTCTAATTCAAATTCATTACCAAGTCTTTAAGCAAAATGAATTTATTTAGTCAATTCTGTTCTAAATTGGCTTAAATTGATCTCAATCTTTTTCTCAATTTTTAAGAGAATAGCCAAAGTATTACTGATTGTGTACATATGTATATAAAATATGAATAATTAGATTGTAAATATGTCGCAAACGTATAACTAAATATGAAAAATGTATTAGAACTGATTTATAGCTCTTTATTCAGTAAAGACAATCTTGTAACAAAAAGGTTTAGCAAGTGTCTAATCTCACAAACTGAGATTATCCAGCTCTCTTTCAAGTATTTAACTTGATTCTTCTTTGTTAAGGACAATCCACCAAGCTGATTTTTGAATAATCTTGCAGGAATTAAAGTCAATTGTTTTTCATTAAAGACATCCATGTTCAAAAAAATTATGGCAAGAGTCCAGTTTCACAAAGAATTACTGAGCAAAGAAAGAGAACGGGTACAGTGGAACCTCGTTAACACAAAATCTATTAACAAACAGAAAAACCTGATAACACAATGTTTGTTGGGTCCCAAGAATTGATTTCCTATGTGAAATTAGTTGGATAATACAAAAGCCTGATACCCAAACTAAACTCTACTTTGGCCCCAGAGATTTTGTGTTAACGAGGTTCCACCGGGTCCACTGTACGTTCTTTACAAGTTTGTTTGCAGTGACATCTCGCTTACACGAAACCTGATAACATATAGAACTTTGTCAGTTTCCAAGAATATCTTTTATATTATAATAACACAGTTAATGTTGTAAATTGTTGTTTTTTGTATTTAACTGCTAATGCTGACAGTCTAGGGCTCTATTTCCTAAGATTTAAGAATATTCCTAAGTTGGTATGCAGACAATAATCATTCCTAAACCCACAAATATTTTAGACTTTGAGAACAATGAGTTCTGTTTCCTAAAGCAACTTTGGATGATAGATGTTAAATTATCAGTTGATGTAATTCCCATTCCAAACTTGTTGAGAAAATTGAAATAAAAGTAGCAAAATTCCTATTTTTTATTAAAAATGTTCTCAACTTTATAAATTTGACTATAATAGGTCAATTACCCACAACATCATCTACTTAGAACAAAAGGCAGAAATGTTAAAATCATTCAAATAAATTTGGAAACTTGGGTCACCTCCAAGTTAAAAATGTTCTTGTTCTGAAGTTACTTTTGATTATTTCATTTAAGAATGTTAAATAGCTTTATGAACTAGAGCCCTGGGCCCATATTCATGAAACACCGCTAACTCTAGTTGGCTGCTAACTCTTTGTCTACCTGTCAAAATTTGACAGGTACACAATAGGTTTGCAGCCAATTAGAGTTAGCAGTGTTTCATGAATATGGGCCCTGGTTACTGGAATTTTCAACATCTTGTAAAAATGATTATAACAAAAATGTAACAAAATGTGTAAAATTTTGTTAACAGAATTGTTTTCTCCGTCTAAAAATATAAATTCCCAAAGCTGTAGATAAGAATGTTTTAAGAAAACTGTTAAACTAGTCGTGAATAATTCATGGCCAAGCACCAATAAACTAAGCTCATGATAAAGTTATGCAAAAGTGAGAATTGTTTTGTTTGTGTCTTTTAAGCATCTACACTAAATCGAACGCGAGCAATGTCTTGTCGAGTATGTTATTTGCTATTGTTTGTTGCAGTAATTTGTGAACGTGTACTCAAAGTCGTGAGCGTAGATGCAGACCGTTTTTACCTTGAACGGTCTGCCGTGTGGGAGAGGCCTGCTTGATCGCTAACTTCGATTCGTTCACAAATTAAGCCATAAACAAGAAAGGATTTATATGTTTTCATTTCTGACATTTTGTGTATGCTGGCTTTCCCACAGAAAAGTAGATTTAGATATCACTGTAGTGTTGTAATTGACTAAATATTAATTTGTATACTTAGAGTTTCTTGTTATCTAAGAGATAAAGGCCTAGACTTATTTTTTATTTCCCTACATTTTTATTCAATTTCTTACTTTTATTTGTTAAAGGTGTTCTGCTGCACATCAAGGCTAATGCTAAACACTGTTTTGCACATTGATGTTTGTTATGCAGTTGTTTTAATTCATTATCCATGCAGTATCCTTCAGGCACATATTCATTTTGTTAAACCAGTGCTTGTGAAGCGCAGACAATCGCTCATGTTACGCCCGTGTTAAACGATGCAGTACGCAGGGAAAGTTTCCCTGCGTACTGCATCATTTAACTCGAAATAAATGAAAATACTGTACAGGCGCCTATTCCATAGTTTTATTTCTTTGAACATAAAATCAATTTACTGGGCACACCCTGCTCATGTTTTTCATTATAAGCAGTATCATAGCAGAATAAAAGTGAAAATGGAATACAACAGGAAATTTGTTGCGTCTTTGTTTGAAGACTAAATTGCAGTGGTTGATTGGCGATAAACTCCACACCTTAAGTAAACCCGTAATTTCTACATGCCTGCAAACAAATCTGACATTTTTCTAATATTTTGTGCACACCAACCAAGTCTGGGTAATTTGTAAACTGAATGTATCAAGGGTTTTGTAACAATTAAGCTACTCTTGACCTGCAATACCTGAACCTGGTGCAACAATAAAATAATGGCACAAATCATGCAATTTGCAATATTGACTAGGCCTGGGACTAAAATCTGGGTACCCGCCCGCCATGAGCTTACCCGGATACAAAATCTGCCGACTGCTTACCCAAATAGGACAATAAAATCATAAGAATTTTGAAAAAAAAATTTGTGTCTAAAATTTATGACAAAATCATCATCTGATCGAAGTAAACATGATAAATCACGACCACAATCGGCGAAAAATCAGATTTTTTGTGTAATTGAGACATCGTATGGTCGAAGTAAACCCGTCAAACTTCTCGTTCTAACATTGTAAATGCTCAATTATCAATACGGTCAGGTATTCAGGTACCAGACCGAAAAATAAGTCGGGTACCCGGGTAGCAAATTACCCGAAAAGTCCCAGGCCTAATATTGACCTGTTGGATATGGTGTATTATATCATGATTACAGTGATTTGAGCCATGCAATAATTTGTACTATTGCACGGCATGAAACAAACCTATGTGATATCATGATATAAAACAAATATTGAATGCCTATGTACGTGCAATAGTACAACATATATCATTCGGTCAAATTTGGACTGATCCATTTCACTCGGCTACGCCTCGTGAAATAGAAAAGTCCAAATTTGACCTCTTGATATATTTTGTACTATTGCACTCTCAGGTATTCAATATTTGTAAAACATTACATACAGGCCCTAATTGAATGATGGTCCATCTGCAGTGTAATTGAAGAGTTTAATTCGTATTTTTTTTTAAAGATTCAACCACTCTTAGCAAATACTGATGGTGTCGCTTGTTGGTAATCAAATTTGATTTTGGTTTTGAATTTTTTAATTGACGAGATATGTTTGTGTATCATCAAAATTTATCAGGAAAAGTTAAATTAATTTATACAAAATATAATGGGTAGAAACTTATGTGTAGTTTATCATAAAAATCGTCATGAGGATTGCAATGACTTTCGGTGGTGAAAATTATAAGATTGGTGAGCAACAGATTTTCATTGGATTTGGACACAATGGTACTACGATAAGGAAAAATGTGTGACCCCTGTGAGCGAGGTCAAATGTCATCTAGGGTCCAAACGCATATATCTTATTTTGTTTATCTCAAACCAGCCATAGATACGTTTTCTAGCTCTCTTGGTCCTCAGAACAAATATATATATTTTACATACTCCGGATCATATTCTTGAAATGAAACTTTGCAGGTGTTCTGATGAAGGAACTATAAAGGTCGTGAATATGAAAGAAAAAATTTTTTTTTGCAGAATTACATGTATTTTACTTGCAGTGCAAGAAAAGTTTGCCTCATTTATAGTTGGTTTAAGATGAAGGAACATTTTTTTTTCCAACCAATCACTTTAATTTTCAATCAAGTTATGGCTGTGAATTCAAAATTGCATAATAATATATATAGACAAAATGGACCGTAAGGAGAATGAATGCAATAATTTAAGTTCCATTTATTCTAAAGTTATATTACTTGTGTTATGGATGTATTGCATGGAGTTTGGATAGGAATATGAATCGACACATACAGACAAATGAAATGGTTATGGAAAATCCAATTAACTGCATTTTAATTAATCTTTCAATCTTACAACTTATATTAATATGAATGTTTTATACCTTCACGTATGTTTTTTACTATCACATTGGCGCCAGATGAGTAATCCATGATGACATAATTTTTTAAGGCACTTAGTCATTAGGCAATTTGGCTTAGGAAACCATGAGGTAATATGAAAAAACTTTCAAGAACAATCAACAGAAGAACTTGTTTATTGCATTCTCATATATTGAAGGGAGTAACGCAACTTTGTCATCTTGAAATTACGAATTTGCTCAACAGATGAATCAGACAAGCATTTACTGTGTCGATTGTTTTGACTGCTCTCTACGGAGCAAACCACAATCATTAAATGAGACGATTAAAGCAGGTGCATAGCAAGTATTGCATACCCCGGGGTGTGCAATAAATCGTAGTCCAAAATGACGACGGGTCCGGTGGCCGCGCACCTGCCTATATTGGATGGGTCGCCAAATATATTAGTAGCAGTTATCACATTGCTGAAACCAATTGTCCAATTAGATGTACTTCCCCCTTAGGCCAAAAAAATAAATTGTTTGGTTGTTCTCCACAACTTTTTTGAGCAAGTGCGGGCAGGCGGAATTTTTTTTTTTCAAGTGTAAGTCAAAGCTACACCAAATTATGGTCTCTATAAAGATCCAAATAAGTCTACTGTAGTGAAAAACCTCTTTATACAAGCTTAAAAAACAGTATTTAAATGTAAACAAAATGAAACAACAACTTGAATTTTTTTTTCAAAAGATCAAAATTCTCAAGAAAAAAACCTTTTTGGAAATCTGAAAATTAGGTGCGGTATTATACTTTTGTACAGTAAAAACCTTTTTTCCAATTTTGACAAATAGGGGCAGGGTGAAGGACAACCACCATTTTTTTTTGGCCTTATCATGTGATTTTGTATTAATCTTCAAATTGCAAAAATTGCTGTAAATAGTTTTAATTTCTATTTTGGTTAACATACAAAATCTATTACAATATTAACACTTTAGAAACAATTTAGTTTGATAGCCTTATTGGTGTGATATTTATAAAAAAAAATTGATCAACCAGAGAATTGTTCAAATATGATTCGCAGAAATTTGATAATAAAAGTTATACAGGTGTCAGCTGGTATACACACATTAAATCTAGTTTAACTAATGATAAGCAATCAAGTCTGGCTCACAATGTCGATCACAATGTGCTGCGGAAGTGACATATTATAAACGCGTCATAATTTATGCAAATCATTCGTTGCGAAGGACACTTTTGAGTTAGGGTCAAAACATAGTCAGCCTTCAAACAAAATTTTCGCAACCAAATGTTTGGTAGCGAAAATTTTGACCCTTACTGTTAAAAAAATATATTGTGAGCATTTTCACTAATAGTTAAGTTTATAGGGAATAATTTCTATTGTACTTTAATACTCTTGAATCCAAACGAAGCCAAAGTTTGCATTATACCGCCAATATGTTTTTTTTTCAAGACTGTTTTTTCATGTCGACATGTCGCAATAATTTGTTGTCGACGTCGACATAAAGTTGATATCAAAGAGTTAGTGTTTCCGAGATGGAAACTTGTTTGAATAACTTTAATGAATCATTTTAGACCGTAGACTTATACTTATTATAAAGTAATGTACTAGTTCTTTCTGCGTACGACAATATGGATGATATAAAGTTGATATTTTGTAACTTTTTTGTTGTAAACTCGTAATTTTTTTAAGTTTAAAAACGGTTGTAAATGCACTAATAAGCATTAAATTATTCGGTCAACATTTTAAGCTCAACTGCTAATAAACAGTCATAAATTTTGATAAGTTTTTATCAAATTTTACTTGCCCAGTTTTGTCGACAAATGAGATTTCATGTCGACATAAGGCATGTCGACAGAAACCTTAGTAAATAATGGCTGTTCATTAGTTCGTGACCCAAGGTAGAATGGAGACAAGAGGTGCAGTTTTTACTCACATGATATGACTTTCCTGTATTTCTTCTTTTTTAGGGAATCATTTTTTATTCAGCTCCATGTCACAGGTTACTGTCAAGAATGCCAGGGGCTGGATAAGGGCTGCCAACTGCCATTTACGAAGCCCTGATACACCGAATGCTAGCCCTGATACACAAGTTAGATTATATAAGGATCTTCAAAATTCTCAATCCTGTTGTGACCAGACCCAGTTCAGACTCCTCTATTTTCAGAACACTTAGTTGCTTGTATTAATCAACTAATTAAGACAGCTGAAGCATTATAACAAAGATTGTTGTTTTCAGCTGGAAACCCGAGACGAATCGTCTCAGCTGGAAACAGCCGATAGCTTCCGTATCCCAAACCCTGCTGCAACCAGCCTCAGCACAGCCTCCTTTTCATTATCCGACGACTTGATCGCTTCCTCTATAGTGTCTGGATCAGCTGAGGGAAACAGGCGATGTAACCAGGAAATCTCTTCAGCTGAAAACAAGGACATACAATACAAAATTGTCTGATTGATATAATCTAAGAACTGCATCTTGAATCTATAAGAATTGAAATGGGGAATATCTTATAAAAGGTACCGGGGGGGGGCACTCACATATGTAGGCAGGGTATATATGTCCGGCGGTCAAAAAACCCTTTTTCAGGCCACCAGGCCGCTCACCAGATCCCCATTTTCAGCGTGATTCAGTTCTTTTGACCCTGTTTTTAGACCTTTGCCTTAGCAAGGCAAAGGTGTATACATATGGGGTTGGTGCGTCACGCTTAGAATTTGTATCTACTCTTTCATCATTTA
>JXSR01S007057.1:0-11408 GCA_000969725.1 Ophiothrix spiculata | reverse complement strand
ATAATTACATGTTAACAAGTCATTCAACAGTTGGAGGTATACAAAAAATACATTTTCATAACTGATATCTCTACATGTTGGTGACGGTTGGAATGAGTTGCTTTTTTTTTCTTTTCACACTTACACAATTGCACTAGACACTGATACACTAGATAAGCTATACCTTACATAAGTACCCTAATACATAACACGTCACATCTCATTTGTAATTGGTATTTTGTCAATTTATTGTCAAAAGTTTAGACTATATGGATAAACAGGATTTTAAGACACAAGATTTTAAAAAGTGGTATGACATTCACAAATGTTTCAAACCACTTTTTACCCATAGATATAACGTTGACACATCTGCACGGGTCTTGAATTGAGTACTAAGTGCATGTGTACAATTGTGTTAATGGTACTGCCCCTAATTATATGCAAGATCTTGTGTCCCTTTATACCCCTGGTCGTGCTGGACTACGGTCCTCTGCTGATAATACACGTTTAAATGTCCCCCCAACAAAGAAATCATATGGTGATCATAGGTTTTCCATTTTAGGTCCTAAGCTTTGGAACGCTCTCCCTTTATCCATTCGTAATGCACCAACCGTCACAATTCTTAAAAAATTGTTGAAAACACATTTGTTTCCCACTTATTGATTTCCCAGTTTATTTCACATGAGTTACTTTTCGTCCTGTGTTTTTGCACTTATTTATTACATGTGTTTTTACCCCTTGCTATTTCATGGTTATATTGTATCAATTTTTAAATTGTGTATAATAACTGTAGCTGGTGCTGTGCACCAACTCATTTTTTAAAAATTGTATAAAATTTCTGATGTATTTGTGAAGCTGATTTTATAATGTTTATATTATGATGTACTTTGATGTATTTTTGATGTTTTTATCATGTACAGCGCATTGATCTCTTTTGGAAATGCGCTTTATAAGAGCCATTAAATAATAAATAATAATAATACTATTGTACATTCAAACTTTTGCTGAAAGCATGCATATCAAAGTCAACAAGTTTCTGCATTTTTAAAACATTCAGCTAAATTATCAATGCGATTGGGTCACAAAACAAAGTACTTTCTAAATGCAAAAAGAGTGTTAGCCACTCGAAAAAGAGTGAAAACCAGTCAGAAATAGTTGCTTGTGTTAGTTAATCCACTCCAAAAAGAGAGAAATCACTGAACGTTACTCCTCTGTGGGTGCACATTTCATTCGATCTACTAACTTTTTACTCCAAAAAGAGTTAAGTTTACTTCAAATAAATGAATGAATGTTTACTCTTTAGAGACTTAAATAGAGGATAATACATGTTAGAATAGTATTCACTCTCACTCTTTTTACTCTTCCTTTGGAGTGGATGAACCAACACATGCAACTATCTATTTCTAAGTTGTTTACACTGTTTTGCGAGTGGTTTATCATTTTTTCACTCTTTTTACATTTAGAGAATAGGTTTATTTAAGGATCCTGATTACTTCAAAGTTGTGACATTAAACTTAGGCTACAATGTTAATACAAACTGCAAGTTTCAACTGATTTTGATTGTAAAGCTCTTCTGACGATTGCTGCTTTAGTTACTTTCTATACTTTGAATCAAAGAGTGCAGCGGGTTCGATTCTCGTTAATATGTTTTCTGACTTTACTTGGTTCTATAGGCTTTTTCTCAAGGAACTAAAGTCTTAATTGGTTAAATGTTTGAAGACCTGTTGGTTCTAGTAGTTTCAAATTCTATCTTGGGCCAGGGCCATTCTACATTATTTTTCCTTTGGGTTAGATGACGTTTTTGACACTAGTCATTGTCTTTTGTGGAACTATCCATACATTTTAAAACTACAAAGCACTGAAATAATACAAGTTTTAGGTCATTTTAAAGTAAAATGTTCAACTTAGACGAAAACTTAAAACCTTATTTATCAAACCTATTCATAATTCGTTGCGTTACATATACATACGATGGTAAAAGTGTTCAACTGCTCAAATTACTTAATTGTCTACATTTTCAATTTTTCATACGATGGTAAATGGTACCAAGACAGTCACCACTTCATTATTGCAATCTGATACGAAAGCTTTGAAGTTTCCAATTCTACTCTGTCAAACCAAAGCAGAAATGACTCTAATATGCTATTTTGGTTATGGAATGCTAGATCAGTACGCAGAAAAACAACCATGTGTACAGATTATGTCATCAAACATATAGATTTCATGGTTATTACAGAAAAATGGCTCAGAGATTCCGACTTTGTTGCAATAGGTGAACTTACGCTATCAGGATATTCCTTTTTCAGCGTGCCCCGCATTTCCAAGAATGATGGTGGAGGAATTGGAATTTTGTTCAAAGACAGTCTGAAACTACAATTATTCCTGACTGGCCTCTCTTTTAACACATTTGAGCAAGTCTGCTTCACAAACATTAGCTAAAGCATATACTATTTTGCCATTTACAGACCCCCACCTACAAAAGTGAATATAATGGTCTTAAAACATCTGATTTTTTTTTTCAGAATTTAATGATTTCATTGACTTTATTAATACACTGAACAAAAAGGTTATTATTACTGGCGACTTCAATGTACATGTGAATAAGCCAACCAAGAATGATGCATCTCATTTTCTTGGGACCCTCAGAAATGTTAGTCTGGATCAACATGTTATTGGGCCAACCCATAAACACGGGAACACATTAGACCTAATCATATCGCGCTCAGAAGACAATATTATCGCAAATTGTACTGTTGATTTAAGACTTTCAGATCATCACGTGGTGTATTCCTCGATTATGCTACCGAAGCCTAGGTATCAAAAACATAATTTAGTGCACGGAATCTGAAGGCAATTGACACACAATTTTTCTTTGATAAACTTGCACCACAGTTTGAATTTCAAAGTAACAATGTTAATGATATTGTTCAGCTTTATAATACTGCTATAAAACAAACTCTTGATAAATATGCTCCTGTCACTACCAGATCACGTACAAACAGACCTCGTCAAAAATGGTACAACAGTGAGATTCACTGTGCCCGTCGCCTCCGCCACAAGTACGAACGAATGTGGAGAAAGAGCAAACTCGACGTCCACCACGAGCTTTACGTGACCCAAAGAGGTGTGGTTAATGACTTGATATTTGCTGCTATAAAAGAGATCACTACAGGTCTGAGTTGGCACATGCAGATACAAAAACCATATTCAGGAGGTTAATACCCTTCTTAATCAGAAAGCCAAAATACTCCCTGACCACAATTCAGTGACAGATCTTTGTAACCAGTTTTCTACATTCTTCACCGAGAAGGTTGAAAAGATATATAAAGGCATCGAACAAGATCTCAAGGATAGTAATTACATTGACCCTGCCCCTCAAAGCTACGTTGACTGTGAATTGAACCGCTTTGAACACGTTAGTGAAGACGATATTCAGCAATATATCAGCAAAGAACCATCGAAATCTTGTCTCCTTGATCCACTGCCTACATGGTTCTTAAAACAGAACTCAAATATATTTGTTAGCATTATAACAAATATTGTTTACACATCATTTGAATCAAGACTTTTTTTCCAAGACCTCTCAAGCATGCCGTTATATCTGCTATAATAAAGAAACGGTCGCTAGATTGCAATCTGCTGAAAAACTATAGGACAGTGTCTAATATCCCTTTTGTCTCCAAAGTTATTGAGAAGCAGGCAATTAAAAGCATCACTGACTACATGATTCGTGAGTGAGCAGCTACAGTCAGCATACAAGCCTAAGCACAGCACGGAGTCTGCACTTCTAAAAGTGAAAGATGATATTATGCAGAATTTATCTCATCGCAAGGGTGTGTTCCTTGTGTTAGACTTGAGTGCGGCATTCAATTCAGCCATTCAATCTTGCTCACTCGTCTCTCTAAAGAGATCCGAATTAAAGGATCTGCACTGAAGTGGTATGAATCGTACATCTCCGATAGAACAACTAGTGTCTGTATAAACGGAGCTTTTTCAGATCATCATGGCTTAAGGTATGGACTTCCGCAGGTATCCATAGTAGGACCCCAGTTGTTCACCATCTATTCCATTCCCATTGGACGCATTATCAGGAAGCATAGCTTGCAATATCACCTCTATGCTGATGATATTCAGCTGTATGCGCCCTTCAAAGTACAGGACAATGAATCCATAAATACTGCTCTCTGTCAACTATCCGCATGTATATCCGACATTAAATCATGGGTAACTCTCAACATGTTGAAGCTCAATGAGGAGAAAACAGAGTTCTTCGTCGCTGTCCCAGACCATCAAACTCTACATTGGTGACAAGGTCATCATGCCAACTGACACTGTCCGCAATCTCGGCGTTCTTTTCGGCAGCTCCTTGTCTATGCATTCTTATATCACAACTCTCTGTTCTAGTTTGACATACCAGCTCAGAAACATCACCCGCATTCGTAAATTCTTGGACTTCGACACATGTCATCTCATTGTCCGTGCCTTGGTTATATCACGATTGGATTATGGAAACTGTCTGCTTCTAGGCTCTAATGCTTCTGACATCCAATGCCTTCAGAGAATCCAAAACTGGACAGAAAAGCTGATTTGACCACGCTACACCTTGCATACAGCAGCTGCACTGGTTGACGGTTAAAGAACGTGTAATTTATAAAATCATTGTTACTGTGTATAAGTGTCTTTCAGAACTAGCACCGGACTATTTATCATCCTGCCTATCTTTCTATAAACCTCTCCGTGCAAACCTCCGGTCAGCTTCAGATACCACGCGTCTCGCGCAGCCATCAACACTCAAAACACTTAAATCCGCCAGTAATCGGACTTTTTCATTTGTCGCACCTTCAATATGGAATACTCTGCCAATATCTATGAGGAACTGTGACTCTCTACAATCATTTAAGAAATCTGTTAAAACGTTTCTCTACCCAAATGTAGATTAAGTTGATTGTTTGTTCATTGCATTTTGTTTCTTTTGATTTGATTTGCTCTTTTGCGCTTTGATCTTGTAGAAAAGGCGCTTTATAAATGCACCTATGTATATGTATATGTATAAATATGCAAGTTTGATAAACATAACGAATCCTCTTACATCAAGTCAATATATTATTTGTGTATTGGTAAATTATCTCAACAATATATTGTTACTTTTGTATACCAATAAACAGCCATGTAAGATATTGGTAATGATTCATGAACACAAGTCACCTTATCTTCCTAAAACACCCGAAACAAGCTGCAAGTGGATCGTGTGCATACATACAATCGTACTAGTAGAATAAATTACATTATTTACGATAGATCTGCAACGTATCCAGATTACATTAAGATACAAGGTTGTTACTCTAACATGTTTGAATTGGCACACAGTAGCTTATTGAAAATTGCAAACAATCTCTGAAAATTGCTGTACACAACACAACCACAAAGTATTCAAATGAAGTGACATTTCCCAGCTTCACATCATGCATTTTTGTAGTAAAATTGAAAACGTGACATTGTCATTTTTGTTTCACACTCTTCAAAAACCTATATCTTTCACACATCCTTTACACACAGGTATATTACAAATTAAAAGATGATCAATTCAAGATGACTGTCATACAAAATGTCATCTATTGATATTGCAGAATTGGTAATGAACACGTAAGAATCATAAGTTTTTATATCTTAGTCAAAATACACCGAAACATTATCTATTCAAAATCACGACATGATTTAAAATTAATATTCTTTCTATTGAAAACATTTTTCTACTACTGAAAAGAAACATGCTGTTTCATACATGAAAATCAATAAAGCATTTTAACTATATAAACATATTCCAACATGCCTAGAAACGTTTTAATATAGAATTCGTTTTTCTATTTATAGAAAAAACAAATGGTTTTGTTGAAGGAGACAGTTCTTTTACACGCACCCACAGATAAACAAATACATATCGATTGACAAGGGAAACACGCTCTGACACTAATATACCATACACATAGCCTTATCAATGACGTTCTCAATTAACCTTTCAGGACTCTCATCATATATTCATGCATTACGTACATCTTCATCCATGATGTAACGCAACCTTTTTTTAGCTAATAACATCTCCATACAGTCAGCTTACAAAATGCAGACAGTGAAACGGAGAACAAAATCATAGTTTCTTTCATGTATTTTTAAAAATTAACTGCTGTGTTGTAGATTAACAAATTTAAGATTACACAGAGTTATTGTCAGAAGAGATTTGCTATTGAAATTATGAAATAACCAGTAAAATATGTCTGTAAATACTGCTAAATAAATCTTATATGAACGGATGAAAGTATCATTATTTGTTTGCAAATATATACAACAGTGATTTCAACCATTACGCATTTATCTTGGGCTTTTGTAGCACGGTCTACTTTGTCAGCTTATCGATTAAATAAATAACAGTATACTTTGAGAGCTGGTATTCAACCGTATCTCTTCCTCTCACATTACTCTTATTTAGATTTCCTGAAATCTCGATGTCTTTACACACTTCAGACATGCAATCACCAACTTCCTTGCCTCGTAGTAGACAGATAGAGTGGTTTTGTGATAGTAAGCACTATATTACGTTTCAGTTCATCTGCATGTGTT
This sequence comes from Ophiothrix spiculata, assembly GCA_000969725.1. NCBI lineage: Eukaryota > Metazoa > Echinodermata > Ophiuroidea > Amphilepidida > Ophiotrichidae > Ophiothrix > Ophiothrix spiculata. The sequence continues at coordinate 4,814 of JXSR01S007057.1, read as the reverse complement.
CCTATATGGCATGTCATGAAATACTACCTTGCTATTACATGACTCAATCCAGAGGATGAAAGAAAAAAAGAATTGGATTTAGACATTTTCTCTATATATGCAGGGTGTATCAAAATAATTAGCACTTAATAAATCTTTAAAAACACTTCCCTTTCTCTTTTGAAATACATGTATGTCTTTGTCTTGAATTTGCAGACAGAATGAAAGAGTTTCGTTTCCAAGAACGGAAGGCTTATGTAAAGGTATCAGGTTTGAAAACAAACTACGGATTTGATGTGTTACCTTTTCATTTCAATGAAGACAGAAATCAACAAATCCGTCTGCATGTGATGTCATTGTATATATTCAGCTTTAAAATATAATTTTACCTAAATATTACCAAAAGCTAATGTTTAAAGTCCTCTTCGACTTCTCATGACATAACCATGATGAAGAAAGAACTGAATAATTGTTACTGATACTTGTCATTGATTTAATGAAAAATATTACCTGTCTTTTGAATAGAAAATGATACATTATCTTTGTTCAAATATAACATGTTTCTGTTTAAACATCTTTTTCACAAAATAAATTAATGGCAGTAAAATTACAGATATGCTTAAAATATCTATTGTATTGTACAACTAATTAGCAGCCTTTTTGGATTTGTACATATGTATATATTTGAAGCAGGCACTTATATGGAAGAAGAATAAGAAGAAATCTATTGTATTGGTTTGCGATCTTTCTGTGTGATGCATATTGTATGGTTTAGATTGTCTATATTAATATTCCATTTAATTTTCTGACGTATACAAATTTATCACGTTCTTGGACGGACCTTAATCATTATAAAAAAAATATCTAGCAAAGAGACAAGACACAATATCAGAGCTGCCGGTTTTATGACACTTTGTGGCTTTTTTTTTTATAAAAACAATTTTACATGAAATGTCTTGGGCTAGCTGTTTCACAGACACTAAAGAGACAATGTATTTAGAGGGAAATGACTATCGCAGATTTGTGGCTAAATTTGTTTATTAACTATCACCAAATCACTCGCATTTTCCACTTCCATACTTAACGTATCCCTTACACACTATTCCTAACAGAATCACAAATTTTTATTCCAGTAAGTCATTTTCGCAGTATTAGTAACAAGTTATACACATTAAATTATGTTATGCCCTTTAAGCGATTCAATCCGGAAAAGTTTGAATGAAAGATTTCATCAGAAAGAGATGCTCATGAGTTGTAGAGGAATATTGCCCTCTCGCATTTGCTATCCACTGTAAATCAACATCCAACAATCATCGCTACACATTCGTTTCTTACACACTTCTTCAGTTCTATAATGCACTTTTCCACTTATACATGCAAACACTTATTCACAAAACTGTTGTCACAGGATTGTCATGAAGTCCCAGATGTTGTCAAAGACCAGGGAGTGTACTGTGGCATAAACTAACATTGAATTATGGCTTTTATTTTATTTCTAAAATTTGTGACACATTGTTTGCCACACGAAACAAATATTTTTTAAAAATATGTGTACTATAATATGTTTTCAGATTGTCACTGCATTAAAAATGATTTATCAAGCGTATTATCTAAAAAGTTGATTGTTAATGTTGCAAATCAGTGCTTTCAAATCTGTGTAAAGTTTTGTGAGTAATTCAGAAATTGCTGAGGGGTTAGATTACAAGAAACATAATATCTTAAGTTTGCAATATCATATATGAAATTAAGTTTAGTGATTCTCAAATAAATAGACAAAAAATAACACCTTTACCATCGTATTTGATCTTGATCAGTACGGTAACAAGGATTATCTATTAGCTGAAACGGTTAAGCTTAAGTTTAGCTCGTCATAACATCAAGAAATTACTGACATAAACACAATCACGGCAGATACAAGCGTAACAATGTCTAGGGCTTAAAGCCAGTAGATTATGTCCCATTTGGATCATTTATTTCATGTGCAGTTGGTCATAGATATGAACTATTTTGTTCTGCAGATACAAGTAACCATGACAAAGATAAAACTGCGGCCTGAGACACCTTCTTTATCTTACATCTATCAAGATGTTCTTAGTTTTGATTCTAAGCATTCAAATTGCTTGGTTGAAAAAATGGTCATAGTCAGATTTTGCTTTAAGCCCTCTATTGTGCCTATTTTGTACTTGCTTCGCAGTTACATTCTCTGAAAAAGTGAACGGTCACCCTTTCTTGGATTGACTTTTGTTTCACTTAAAAAGAGTGACATTTCACTTTAAGAAGAGTGGAATCAGTGACTAATCTTTAAAAGAGTGGTAATTTTAATTCTGTTAAAGAGTGAAGTTTAACTCTTAAAGAGTGATATTTTACTCATCTCGACTTAAACCTCATTCAACTTCACTCGAAAAGAGTAAAATGTCACTCTTTTCAAGTGAAACACATTTTCCCTCCAAGAAAGAGTGACCGTTCACTTGTTCTCCTTGGTAATTGACACAGTTTATATCGCCATCATACACTGACAAAAAGCATCCTTGAGAATACCTGATCAATTGACAAATGGTCATATCCATTTGCATATTTTCATCTCGTAGTTGATGATAGTAGTTGAAGGGACAAATTATTTCCTTCTAAATAGCTACAACTTACCAGGGAGGTCGGAGCCTCACGATTTCTGAAAATTTATATTGATCATAACTTGAAAACTAATGAAGTAAACTATATAAAAGTATACATTTTTAGAAAGGGAATTTCACAAGGAATCCATTTATAGCATCAGATTCTTGTTTTAAGAACTCGCTTTTTAGTAACTCACCAAAAAAGAGTTATTTTGCCAAACATTTTTGAACAAGCCAAAGAAAAATACTATTCTACCAAAATGTTCAAAAATAGGTATAAGTCATTTGTATCGATGGTTCTAGGGAATGTTTTCTCAATTTTTTGTTTAATCCCCTAGTTTTGAAAATTTTGGTCCGAAAAGGCCAAAAATTCATTTTTTTCAAAAAATCATGATTTTGGGCATTTTTTGGCACTTTTGGGCCATATTTGTGTAAACGACGAAGTTATTCAAAAATTTGAGAAAACATTCCCTAGAACTATCGATTTAGATGATTTTTACCTATTTTGGAAGAATTTTGTCAAATAATACTTTTTCTAGGCTTGTTCAAAATTTTTTGGCAAAATAACTCGTCTTTGGCGAGTTTCTAAAAAGCGAGTTCTTAAAATTTGAATTTGATGCTATAAATGGATTCCTTGTAAAATTCCGTTTCTAAAAATGTATACATTTATGTAGTTTACTTTATTAGTTTTCAAGTTATGATAAAAACAATTTTTAGGGATTGTGAGGCTCCGACCTCCCTTAAGTGGCTAAGATCACATGCCCGTTAGTGGTCAAGGGGAAGGGCATATGGACCAACAACCGAAAACTGTTTCAAAATGGCGGTCAAAAACAAATTTGTCGTGTCGTGTCAAAATTTTCCCGCTAAAAATTTGAAAACTCACTTCCCAATGTAATTTTTCAATAAAATTTGGCTCTATCGGTCATGTAATACGAATAAAAAATCGAAACAAATTAAATTAAAAAATCTTTTGATTAAACTGTTCTATAAAGGGTTAACACATTCTGCCTGTAACATATTATTATTTATAAGTTACTGCAGAGGGATATTGATGATCAGAATCAGTATTCTAGAAGGAATTGCTTAGTTATTACTGGTGTGAATGAAGAAGCAAGTGAATCAACTGAGAATGTTGTTAAAAATCTCCTGAAAGAGAAGCTCAATTTGGATATCAATGACACTGACATTGACAGAACACATCGCATCGGCCGTTTTAACACTGGGAAACCACGAGCAATTATCTTAAAACTTGTAAGATATAACACCAGAAGGGAAATTATGGTAAACAGAAAGAAACTCAAAGGAACCAAAATAGGAATAAATGAACAACTTTCAAAGAGGACACAGGCTTTGCTGACAAGGGCAAAAGAACTGAAGGAACAAACAGACTTTGTCAAATCTACCTGGACGTGGGATGGGAGAGTCTATGTGTTTGTGCAGTGAGATGGGCAACAACAGGGCAGAAAGGTATATATAAAAGACCGTGATGATTTACATAAACTGTATGCAAACCAAGGAAGGGTTACAGTACAAACTGATCAAAGTGCCCAAAACTGAACAAATTTACCTCAATATTGTTCAAATTGATCAATGTACATAAAACTGAACAAATTTGATAAAATGCTTCTGTGACTTTAATTAAGATTATTTTCTGACAATATATTTCAAAATGGCGAAGGCTGCAGACAGCACCCAAGAATTACTGTAAAAAAAGTTGTTATTATACATGTATTGATTAGTACAGAACAAAATATCATTTTTCTTTATAATATTCAATTAGTCCCCTGTTACTCCTTGTTCAGTTTTCACAGTTTGGATTGCTTGCTTGATATCAATAACATGTGTTCGACCTAATCAATTTAATTGCTTCTATAAATATTTAACCTTAAAACATTATCGATCAATTGATGCAAATATATGAGGTGATTGGAATCATCTTCTCGAGGAGCATTTATTGATATCGGGCCATCATGAATACATTATTTGTTTGGCATATTAGTAGGCTCAAAGGGGCTTGATCCAATTTTTCAAAATTATATGAAAGATGACCGCTTAAAAGTTTCAACTTTTGGCTTGGTCGGTCTTAACCGCTTTAATTATGGGCTATTTTGTTTTCGGAACTGCCTATACGTCACTGTGCAAAATTACCTATGGTTGCCATAGTTAGACACATTTGCATTTATATCTCCAAAACGAAATGTAATTTAGCATTGAAATTTCACA
>JXSR01S007056.1:55746-70583 GCA_000969725.1 Ophiothrix spiculata | reverse complement strand
TATTATCCATGGTCAGAGGCATGAACACATACTTCTTTTGACATCCTGGCCTTGATCCTTGAATTGATAGAAACCTATCTCACCTAGCCAAAAATGCTAAGTTTAATAATTCTAGGGTATGTGCAAATCAAGTGTCCAATGATCAGACGTAACGTTGGTATTTTGGAAACGCATGACGGATCTAATATTTTTTTTTACTTATAGACTGACAGTCTGCAACTATGCCCTGAGACGTTTGTGTTACGTGCAATGTATGCAAACCATCAATTAGGAGATATCTTTTTTCTGAATACTAATAAGAGGGGACATGGTAGTGTAAGTGATTGAGCTTGAACTTGAATCCTCTAATCTTCTATATTCTCAGTAAACATCAATTGACAGGTAGATTGTTGTTTCTTTAATACCTTAATGTCCATTATCTAATTAAGTGATGGAACAAAATCTTAATTCAAATTGTAGCTTACGTATTCTAACTAAATATTCTCTAAATGTTCATCTCACTGTTTTCTCCATCATATTTTGCATCGACTTTGAACTTGATATGTTACCTCAGCACTTAACAATCTGGATAACAATCTTGAACACAATGGGTTTTAAGTTTATGTTTATCATACTTTAGCAATATGTGGCTTTGGTAAAGTTGGCATAATTTATGGAGCAGTAACTCACTATAAACATATGAACAATATAATTAGCATCGTTGGGCGTTCCTTGACTTATCCGAATTATGAATCCAGATTTTTCAAAGTTTTAGTATAGACAATGCAACGTGTGTTTCCTTGTGAGAGTGAGATACTACTATTTGGAATTAAGTTATACCTGCTATGGAATGAATCGCTATAAACACTTGCTAATCTATAACAAAAATGGTAACATAGTGAAGCGTTTATACTATTCTTTTTTTTTTTTGATAAATTAAAACAAAAAATAGCATTTTCGAATGAAGCAATATTTTTGATTCACAATACTCACTGTGTTAAAGAATAAAAACAATCCCGGGTAAAACCCCAATCGTCTAAGAACAATGCCACACAACTAAATGTCATCTCTAGTGATTTTCCCATTGGGATGTTTTTATGTTACGAAGTTGATTGTATTCATCATCATATTTATGCCTTTCGGTATGTCGTTTTTCTATTTCTTATTCCTTTTTATTGAACCATTTACGTGACTATAAAGTTTGATTGAGTCACTTGTTTACTAACTTGTTTTACTAACAAATTAAGGTCACCGAAGTTAATAATTACTGCACAAAATATCATATTTGTCTAATTTATAATACATGGTTTCTTTTTAAGTTAGAAATATTGAAAGGGTACTTAATGCAAATGTGGGCTGTTTTGATTTATTGAAAACCATAGCAACTGTGTTATTTTGTTTTACATTACTAGGAAATTATAAACTGCATGTATCAGGCTAAGTTTTAAGTTCATATTTTCATATCCAAATTGCATTTTCAATTTGGTTTAACACAGGCTCTCGCATACTTTTACACAGCAACATTCTACAAAAGTAATTCACCTCGACGTTATAAACATGATAAAAATGCGTAAATAATTGCACAGAACATGCCTGAGATGAAATTAAAGACTCTAGTAGACTACGACAGATAACAATCATTATATATGTACGTTTGGCGCTTCATTATTGCGTCAGAAATTTAGAAAAGTATGCTTGCAACAAAACTGTGGCTGATGTATTTCTTTGAGAGGAAAGCAACGGGGAGGGAGGTCCACTTCTACTTAGATAAGAGTCGTTCAAAAAGTTCTACCTGTTGTATCATAACTTTTGTTCTATTAAAGGTAGCTACACATAGAGCTAAGAATATCACCTACATAATTATAGAAAAAAATCGTATCAATACCTTTTCTAGATTTTTGCAGATGATCTGAAAACCACAGTAAGGTTTGCTTCACCGCAAACAGTCAAAATATGTGCAACATTTTCGAAGGTGGTCCAAGTACAATGAATTGAAAAGATCATTATATAGCCATTTAGTATTTCTATACAGAGAAATTTTTTATAAAACATAATAATGAACATAAATTTTATGTGATGATTGAAAAAGCTGGCCCAAACTGAAAATAATGGTCATTCACAAGCACAACAAAAATAAGAACAAACAGAATCTGCAGCAATATTATTAAAATCACCAAGGACACAGTTTACAAAGAAATTGACCTGAATAAAACAAAATGTAAAATGGTAGAGTTGATTCAAGTCCTTGTGGTGCATTTGTCTGAGGTAGAAAGCCTATAATATCTATGTAAATTTCAACTTTTTTATAGTAAATTTCAACTAATTTAAATCTATAACAATCTATCAAATGTATAGATAACATTATATATTAATTCCGATCCTGTAAAGTATTACATAATTGATCTAACATTTATTTTTAATTGACTGTAATGTTTAACCCAGGATTGTAAACCGATTGGAATAATTTTGCTTAATTAACAGTACCGATTTCAAATGATAAAAACTACATGTATATGTCGTATGTTAAAAACATTATAATCGGAATCGTATAACGTGCTCGATTTTACTATTAATTACTCGATTTTGTTAAAAAAAATATAAACACCGGTAAGGAGCTAGTCCACAGATATGTATGAGGGAACAACAAATGATTGCTGCACATTTCAATAGCCCTACTTGATTTGGCGTGAATTTTAAGAGCAGGTGTCCTAAATAAAACCTTCTGCGCACGCATAGTGCCGGAAAAGGAACAATGGATATGACCACGCAAACTACCGGGCATGACGCCCTATATCAACTCATCTATACCGAACATGTGATCACAGCCTTACCTCTTTAGCTTTGCTACAGGACCTATATTAAGGCGGTGTCACACATCACAAAACGTACGAATAACGTACACTGGATTTGTCATTGAAATACATGTAATATCGATTACCATACAAGTTCGTTATTAATACGTTATTTGTACGGTACGGTGGTGTGTGACACCGCCTTTATCAGCATCCACATTTGGCACACATTCCCTGCATTAGCTTTAATGCATGACATAATAATGTGAATAGAGTGGATATCCCATCCTCTTAAATGATATTATCCCATCTTATCTTTGATTGCCAATATATTTCCAACTGAAAATTCCTGTAGATTATTGCATTAATGTATAGTCCAACAGATTCAAAAGTATTCCATTGCATGTTCCCCATTATTGTCCCTGATAGATATTGTAAATCATTCCCCTCTGATTGTTTGTTACCAAATAACTGGTATTGATTGATTTCACAATTGTAAACTAATCCACATGTAGATTTCTAAAGTGATCAACTAGTTCAATCATCTTGATCAGCTAGCACGACATGGTACAATCGGTATTAAAACTGTTAATGGTAAGGCCCAAACCATAGTCGGCCTCCAAACTAAATTTTCGCTACCAAACATTTGGTCGTGACGTCAAAATGACGAGCGACTCAAAACAAAATAACTTCAACACCGAGTTGAGACCAAATAAAATTTCGCGCTAGATTGCACATGGCCAAGGATTGGAATGTCCCTCCTTTTAATGGTCTCTTCTGGTTAGCGCCACCAAGGTCATAGGAGGTCAAGAATCCTCACAACATCACGTGATTTCTTCTGTTGAGGACATGTGTTACACGTCGAAAATTCAAGGTATGTAAATTTTTACATGTGGATTAGTTCAATTCTGATCAAAAACCATGCCAAGAAACATGCACATTCTTATGCCGACTCTTATCAAGTAGACCCTTTAGATGTTGGTGATCTTACGATTCTGCACCACGTAAAAGATAGTGTTGTGACAAAGTAAAGCATAAACCGTGTTTTTGATTGAAGAAAATTTGAAATTTTTATGCAGGAATAAAGAAAAAATTAGTCTGATGGATCGATACACGCACAGTTTTAAAATCACCCAGTAATGCAGGCAAATAGTATAGATTTTGTTATTTTCAATGGATCGTAAAAACCCTATTTTGTATCAAAACCCTTTTCAATATTCCTAACTTGAGCAAATATATAAAGCAAAATTAGGTAATATGCCACTTTGCTCAATATTGATTAACTTACGTGACCCTAATGTGTTTGTAAACATGTGACTTAATCAAAAGTTATAGTCACGTAAAGTAGTTCAATAAAAATAAAATAGATAAAATGAAAATGAAAAAAAAAAAAAGGATAATGATGAATACCGTCAATTTGAATAGATCCCAATTGGGTGATTCCCTAGAGATGACTAGATGCGTAGCATTGTATTGAGACGATTGGGGTTTCACTCAGGATGTTATTATTCTCTATCATAGTATTTTGAATTAAAATATTACTCAATTCTAAAATGATCACAATGCGAACATTTCTGTTTATTTGCCGATGAAGTGAATTGAGTAAAACCAACAGTGTTATAAAAAAAATGTTTTATAGATTAGCAAGCGTTTTCAAAGATTCATAACAAAATATCCGTAAATCCCAATTACCAATATCTCTCAAGAGGGGGAAACTAATAAGTATCCGGCTCTTATTTGATATGCAAAAAAAGTAACACCCACGTTTGGGAGATACATAAAGCTCATTGTTCGTTCGTTCGTTCGTTCATTCGTTCATTCATTCATTCATTCATTCATCAATTCATTCATTCATTCGTTCGTTCATTCGTTGATTCATTCATTCATTCATTCATTCGTTCATTCATTCAGTCATTCATTCAGATTTTACAAATCATACCAAGCTTTATCATTTATATTTTTACAAATTCATTCATGAATTACGTCCTCGTTGCTTCATGAACTACTAAATTACTTTTAAGGTTAACATTCACTTTTTGGCATACTATACATGCTCATTCTTATTTTTTAAAGAGAGTATTAGTAATACTAGTATACGGTATAGTGAAACAAGGCAGCTCTATTAATTGCATTGCACTGTTAAAATGTTATGTGTCAATTACCAAAACTAAGCATTGTTGCACCAGTTTAACTTTAAAGGGTTCATGTATTTGTAACGGCATCTAATATTAGAGTAGAGCACAAAACTAGAACTGAAGAGTAAAGTATAGTATATCATGGTATATCAGTTACTGCTGAATTACTAAACCGGAAATAAATTTGGGAAAATTCAACCTATAAAATCATCTTAATGTTCTAGCATAATTATTATGTGTTGAAATGTTAGCACTTCTTTTTGCAATGAGTAATGAGTAAAACATTTTATGGAACATTTCAATCTAAATCAAAACTACTATTGATAATTCTAAAGAGTCATCATAGCTTTTACGTGATGTCTAAAGAATGAGTTCCCACATGGAGGTTACCAGTATGTACTACTTATACGATATAAATAATAAATATGCATCCTATTGATGGAAAGATAATAATCATGTGTGCTGTTGAAACATATTTGGCAGCTTACGATTTCACTTCAATTAAAACTTACACTGTAAATTATAAATGTGCCTTCTATTAATCGAAAAATAATAAGCATATGTGCTATTGAGATATATATTTTACAGCGCTACCTAAATAGTCTAATCATTATGAAATAATTTTTACTTTCACAAGTAATCCACTTTTAAAAGACAAAACTGTATAATATCACGTCAATCAAAATTTACAATATATAAATTATAAATGTTTCTTCTATTAATCGAAAAATAATAAGCATATGTGCTATTGAAATATATGTTCAGCGCTACCTAAATAGTCTAATCATTACGAAATAGTTTTTACTTTCACAAGTAATCCACTTTTGAATGACAAAACTGTATTCTGCGAAGAAATATCGCGTGGTTGAATCTCGTGGTTGGAGTATAAAACGATTCTAAAATGTGCAAATAGATTCATTTATTTTTTGCAACTTCTCCCTATCTCTCGAACTAACTCTTACTCTTACTTCTTACTCTTGGACATTATTATTTTTAAGAAAGCATCGTTTATTCTGGAGCCTTGCAAAATGTAAAGAAACATTTCAGGTGAGTTTTGTGATCAGGGGTAAAACTCTCAAGAAAACAAAAAGCTTTAAAAATGCCTCATCGTTTTTCGTACACACATTTTGCGCTCTGATTATGCATGCCACAATGGCGCTAAATTGGGTGAATTTAGAGCAGTTTACCAATAAAGAATAAAAAGCACCCTCTTCCTCCTTTTTTTCAAAAACTTGAACGAGAAACATAAGACTGTATTTACTTAGCCTTATTTCTTTTTTATTCATTCTAAATTCCAATATCTCATAAGGTTATATATCTGCTTTTTTCGTATATATGTACATGTAATTGAAGCTCTTAGGGAATACAAAACCGTATACACGTGTTATACACAATGAAATAGGTCATTTTGTTGGGTTTAAATTTATTTGCTATTTTGGTGAGATTCTTTAGCTCCAGTGGTTTGTAATTTCCCTTTTGGATCAATGAAGTATACCTGAGTTGACCTGACTTGACTCAACCTAATCCCCAAATAATCTTGCAGTTTTTTGAAACTACCCAGAAGTGTTTTCAATAGCCAATATTTATTTTCCTCAATAGAAAACCTCAAATTTCAAAGACAACAGAGCAAATCCCATGTCACCTGCTAGTCCAAGATATCTTTGATGGTGATTTGATTAATTTGAACCGTCAAATGCCCAATGTACAGCCCGGGGGGGGGGGGGGTACTCAAGTTTGGTTTTGGTAGGGGTGTGCCGCTGGGAAATTTGAAGTACCACCGGCACCCACGTATATACCAATCTATAAGAAAAAGGGACCAATCCATATACCAAATTCCCAAAATTTTGATTCGAGTTTATACAAAAATTGAATTTTTCTCCGATAATTTACGCTAATTTTGCGAGAATTTCCTGATTTTTGTTTGAAATTTAGAAAAAAAATCAAAAATTTGCGCCAATTTTTTTTTTTTTTGAAAAACAGACCCAGCAAAATACCACATTTTGAAAAATGACCCATTGGCATACCATAGAGCCTGATTTAGTTACCCAAGTTTTGCGGCACGTCCCCGTAATCAATTTTGTACTAAGATACCCCCCCCCCGGATGTACAGTATATCTTTGTTTGAACCATCAAATGCCCAATGTATATCCTTCTTGAACTCTTTGTTTATACATGACTCCTATAGGACTCTGGCAATGAATATACAACAATAACAACGTACCAAGTCTTACTCTTAAAGTTTAAAATTGCATTAAAAGAGATGCATTGGTTCGTATGTACAAACCAAATTTAAAGTTAAGCCTAGTCTAAGTGCCTTGCCACCTTTAACAAAACATGTTAGTGCGTAAGCATCAATAGTTTTAACTTTCTCGTTTGTTCTATTTCAAGGGGCATTCCTATCCCTACAAAGTTTCGGCTATTTCAAGAGGAACATTTAAACAAAATCATTGTTGACAAAATAAAGTTTCACTTGGATCAGGTATAACTTTAAAATGCTTTGTTTACATGGATCATTATGGGGAATGAGATCATAAAGGAATTTTCGGTGTTTTATCTAGCTAGGTTATATCATGTGTATAACATGTGTATTACATTCATTTGATGTAAGACAACTGGTAAGGAAATCAAATATACGGTAATTGGAAATGGAAAATTTGAATAAAATGCCATTTTTTAATGACAAATGCAAGTTTCATCTTAGCCCAGATTTAATAAGAATCTTATTTATTCGTGAGTGACCGTAAAGGTGTGTTGAGCGAGAAATAGAACGGTATTTTTGTGGAGTAAATATTATCTGACATAGAGTAAATTCTTATTCAAATATTGATTTCAATTACTAACTAGAGAGTTCCGTGTTTCACTGAATAACCGTGAAAGAAAAGTATGTATAAATTTAGTAATCATAGTTACCAAACAAACACACGTCGGGGCACACGAAATATCATTACATTGTATTTGTTTTTTACATCGACGTATTCATTTCAGAAATCAATGGTAAGATAAAATAAAAGAGCGTGAGTTCTAGCTTGGCGTAATTACTTTCATCAGACGTAACCGTTGCGGGAACCGTTGGTAATTTGGAAATGCATGACGGATCTAACATTTTGTTACTCGTAGACTGCAAGTCTGCAACTATGCCCTGAGACGTTTGTGTTACGTGCAACGTATGCATACCATCAATTAGCAGATTCTTTTTCTGAATACTAATTAGAGCTAGGGACATGGTAGTATAATTGATTGAGTTTGAACTTGAATCCTCTAATCTTCTATTGAATCATCAAACATAAACTGACAGGTAGATTGAAGGTAGGGGGAGCTGATGTAGTTTCCTCGCCTTGCACCAATGAGGTCCCGGGTTCGAATTCCGCGCCCGGCGCTTTATGTGCATTTGGTTTTTAGTCCATGCTCGCTTCCGAAGGTTCTTTTTCCGGGTTCCCCGGTCTTCCTCCTGCATTAAAAACTGAATTAAAAAAAACATTGGGGCTTGGAGCTTCGTTGAGCTTATTTGGTACCAAGTACCAAGTTGGATTTCCTTGGCGAAAGCCTAAACAAGGTGATTCAGGTGATTGACCGACGATTGCCGCCTTGTTGTTTACTTTAAAACCTTAACGTACATTATCTAATTAAACGATGAGGACAAAATCTTAATTCAAATTGTTGCTTACGTTTTCTAAATAAATATTCCTTAAATGTTCATCTCACTGTTTTCTCCATCGCATTTGGCATCGACTTTGAACTTGATCTGTTACCTAAGCACTTAACAATCTGGATAACAATTTTGAACACAATGGGTTTTTAAGTTTATGTTTATCATACTTTAGCAATATGTGGCTTTGGTAAAGTTGGCAACATTTATGGAGCAATGACTCACTATAAACATATAAACAATATAATTTGCATCGTTGGGCGTTCCTTGGACTTATCCGTATTATGAATACAGATTTTTCAAAGTTTTTAGTATAGACAACACAGGGTGTGTTTCCTTGTTCAGATACTAGTACATGTACATGTATTTGGAATTAATTCATACCTGCTTTGGATCGCTATATAAACACTTGCTAAAATCTATAAACAAAAATTGTAACATAGTGAAGTGTTTATACTATTTTTTTTTTTATAAATTAAAACAAAAAAATTAGCATTTTCGAATGAAGTAATTTTTTTGATTCACGATACTGTAATAATAATTTTTACTTTTAATTTAATTTTAATAATAAAATCGTGGGAAAAACCCCAATCGTATAAGAACAATGCCATACAACTATGTCATCTCTAGTGATTTTCCCCATTGGGATGTTTTTATGTTTTTAAGTTGATTGTATTCATCATCATATTTATGCCTTTCGGTACGGTATGTCGTTTTCTATTTCTTATTCCTTTTCTATTTACGTGACTATAACGTTTGATTGAGTCACTTGTTTACTAACAAATTAAGGTTACCGAAGTTAATAAATGCTGCACAAAATGGCATATTTGTTTAATTTATAATACATGGTTTCTTTATAAATATTTAAAGGGCACTTAATGCAAATGTGGGTTGTTTTAATTCGTATTTAAAAAATTAAAACCACAACAACTGTGTTATTTGTTTTACATCACTGGGAAATTATAAACTGTATGTAACAGTTTTAGGTTCATATTTTCATATCCAAATTGCATTTTTCAATTTGGTTTAAAGTAGCTACTTGAACATTATAGAAATTACATTAAGAAAAATATAGCTAAGAATATCACCTACCATACAGAAAAAAACGTATCAATACCTTTTCTAGATTATTACAGGTGATCTGAAACCACAGTAAGGTTTGGTACACCGCAAACGGTCAAAATATGTGCAACATTTTTAAAAGTGATCCAAGTACAATGAATTGAAAAGAAGCCATGCAGAATTGCTATACAGTGACAATTTTGATAAAACATACGAATGATTTTAATATCTATTCAATAATACATATCCCTTTTTTACTTTAAGATGGCAGGTACTATATCAACAAATACCAAGACACAGATGATTGAAATCATTCATGCGTATTTTATTTTTTTTATGCTGTTTTGTTCTCCTTGAGGGTAAATTTGGTTAAGTTAAATTATTAGAATACCTAGATAAGTTAATATTTTAATGCTCATTTGAATGGACTCAATGTTCTTTTAGAAAAAAACATGTATAATCTGACCACACATACTATGAAACACACTAAATATGTCCAATTTATATGTCCAACTTGGTATTCTATGGAAACAAAAATATCTTACAAATTTCTGACAAAACAAACGTTTTTAAAGCAAAGAAAAATGTGTTTCATAGCGATCAAACATAACGGGGTTTTTTTTCTCCGAAAGACATTACGTCCTTTGTGAATGAGCAATATGCATTGACGTGAAACAGAATAGTAATCTTGACTTTCAAGTAGGATGAATTAGGATATTTGTATGCATTCTGACGAAAAAAGTCTTTTAAGCAATAAAAGGTGTGTTTCATAGTTGTGTAATCCGATTTTTACGTGTGTGTTTTTTCAAAACTTTTCCAGGAAATTTTTCCCTAAAAGTGTTCAAGACTTTTTGAACAGGCCTTTTGGAATGAAACTTGGCTGGATTTAAGTCTTTTTGCAGAAAAGGTCAAAGTGGATGGCCCGTGTGTAGCAAATCCAAATGTTATTTAGAAACACTTATTTCTTCCATGAAAGTACTACTGTAAAGCTACACATTGTCATAAAAAAGTAATTGAAAAAAAATTTAGTAAAGGTTTTTTGAATAGATTTCTTGTAAGAATTTAAATCAAATTAATAATTGAATAGACTTCGTTTAAGAATTTAAATTAAATTTAAATTTAAATTTCTTTTGCTCATATATTTCAAGAAATACTTCTCTTCTTTAGAAACAATTTGGGGAGGGTCAAACTTTAGCTTCCCGTTCCAGGGAATTTGGTATTTTTTCTATGAGACAACACTTTTAAATTTCGTTGTTTACCAACGTGTATGTTTTTCATTTTGTTGTTCCATTTTATATATTGTTCAACATTATTTCTTCTTAGATACAGACTTGACATTAAAGATGGAATATATTTTTCTGTTGGTTTCCATCTTGAATAATGCGCCATAACTCGGTATATGAAAACTCCAAGAATGTATATTTCTTAATATTTGTAGTTTTACATATAAACTTTGAACTAAGACCCTTTTTGTGTATACCTAGGTGACACAGAGAAAATGGGGAACTTGAAAGCACAAAATCCTCTAAAATGTGGGTTCAAACTCGTGCACCATAATACGGAATTACAGAAATTAAATTTGTCGTAGTTTCTTCAATACTTTACCTGGACGCTTGAAATTTTAAAAGGTTATTTTACATATTGTTGGTTACAAATTATGACCAAACACTGTTTGCTAGTCATCCATAAGAAGCGTACGGCGCATAGACTCTCCATGCGGACATTCCAATAGTAATTGGAGAGTTCGGACAGATGTATCAGCCGAAGTATCAAGCCTAGCCTAAAGTTACTAGTGTACATGGTTGTTTGATGTAACTTGTTGTTCATCAATGGGTTACTTCAGCCGAGAAGTCCTCAACAGAGATCATATCTGAAGATCTTACCAAACAGGGCTACTGACCAACACCATGATCTTTCATAAAACAAGCTCGTATTAAGAACTCTCACTTTATTCAAAGTGGCGATCATGCTAGGAAACCCCTGGAGAAAATATCTTGACCAAACAGCTTTCCCAGCAACGCACTGATTGAGCTACAGATCAATTTCCATTTTAAGTCCTATCAATGAGATACGGTTGTCTTCAGTGCTTAGACTAAATTTGAAATATACCGCCAATATGGACGTATCATGGCCGCAGATGTACAGAGAAGGGTTATACTGAAGCGTGCATGCTATCAACAATGTATCCAGAAGAAGATAACATTTTCTTTTGGATGATTAACATGCAGGTGGAAAATCGGTCCTGATCACCTTGGAAGGCGGCTTCCATCAGAAAGATGCATTCTAGAAGAATTGATAATGTCATTGGCTAGAGGCTTCTTAGGAAACAATTTTGTGCTCCACTATGACAACTTTCGCCTCCGTCGTGCTTGTACAATCCGGACTTTCCTGGAAGATCAGGGTGTTGAGTTCTTTCCTTGTCCGGCAAGATCTTCAGATATTAATCCTTATGAGAACATTTGGGTTAAGAAACACGTTGGATTAACAGCATGCTATATTGATCCTCCAATGTGAAGGAGTGCTGTGGGGCTGTGTTTGGTGCTTTGGCTGAGATACCCGAAAACACTTTCCAATAACAAATGGAAAACATGCCATGGGGAATCATGGCGTTGTACGCTTCTCAGTGAGAACAGAGGAAATATCTATTGATCAGAAAGTATCACTTATATTGTGTTAATTAACTCTGTAGAGTTTCACATCTCTTGGTAACGTATGAAAGAAAATATGGCAAATTCATTTTCCTTTGTTAAATATTGCAGTGAGCGGCTTTGGACCTAATTTTCCGAGATATTTGTACCTTTAAGTTTCCCATTGTCTCTGTGTCACTTCAGTGCGCTTAAAAGTACCCTTGGTTTGAAGTTTATAAGTGTAGTTACAAACATGAGAAATCACAAGTCTCCAAATTGGTAAATTTTGAGACATGGCGGGTTATTCAAGATAGAAACCAACAGAAAAAATATATTCCATATTTAATGTCAAGTCTGTATTAGTCATCTAATTCATTGAAATAATCTTCTAAACACTGTTGTTATTTGATACTAACCGGAGGTGTTGAGCCAACATTTATTTCCATAAATTATTACAGCCTCAAACCACACGCATAAAAAATCCGCTTCATCCTATATATCCTCGGATCACCTACATGCAGCTCTTATGGGACTGTAAGTGACATCTCTCAATGGGTAGCGGATTAAGTTGCGCTATAAATGACCATCCTGCTTAACTCTTACTACGCACAGAATGTCAAGAGTCCATCCTTGAGAAACCTCTATTTAATTTTTAATGCTAAAAGAGTCACAACTAATTAGATGGAAAATTATAAGACTACGATATTACAGAGAATAAGAAACAGTTGACCGGAAGGCTATCTCGGAATGATTCAGTCTATCTATCCTTAACTTTTAACGCACTTAGACTATACAGGGTGTCCCAATAAAAATGCATCACTTTTGTTTTTGATCATATCTCAGAAAGTAATTGACTAACATTAAAAAAAAAATTACAATAATAATAAGTATATTTAAGTCTTTCATCGGTAAATTTTTGAGCAAAATCCGTCGAGCCGTTCTTGAGAAAATTAGAATTTTGTAAGAAGACCCAATTTTACCCCATTCCAATGGGGTTTATCACAGTAACTCATATTTGCAACTTTAATTAACCTGAAATGACCATGTCATCACAGTAATAAGGCCAACTGTAAATAAAAAAACTCATTTCATTTATGGATGAACACCTTTTCAGGAGAGTTACTACAAAACAACAACAACAACCACAACAATAACAACAGCAACTGAAAATTCAGAATATGAATAAACCTGATTTAAACTTGAAAGCTTGTCTGATCACATGTACACTCGACTCCCTTCATCATCCAGGATTTAGAACATCGCATTGGACCAGGAACATTGTGATAATTAACACAAAGGTGCCTTGAAATTGATTGTGGACATATGAAAAGCAGAGGTACTTGAAATTAACTGTAACAAATTTATTGAACACGAGCTATCATAGACTAACAGGCATTCCAATTATCACAAGGAAGTGAGTATTTGCTTTGTTATTTTGATTCGAATATGTTAACAATGTTATAGTTTTTTTTGAAAAAAAAAAGCTTATAACTCAGAAAACACAGAAACCGTGAGCTCGTTTTTTTCTTTTTATTTAACACTGCAAAAGAGCAAAACCTACACATTGAATTACGGTGCCACACTTGCTGAAAAAGATATCAAAATCATGTTTTAGCTTCTATGCCATATTGTGTGATCTTTTTGTGTCTGCTTTGTAAGTTTAAGATAAATTGATCAATAGTAACAAAGATGTGATATGATAAACATGAGTTACTGTGGTAAACCCATTGGAATGGAGACAAATTGAGTCTTCTTACAGAATTCCCGTTTTCTCAAGAACGGTTCGACGGATTTTGCTCAAAGTTTCCCCGATGAAAGACTATAAGCTATACTAATTGTTACTATAAAATAAAATTGATTTTTATAAATCGGTTTCTGAGATATGACCAAAAATAAAAGTGATGCATTTTTATTGGGACACCCTGTAGAGACTATTGCGTGTTTCAAGTGAATTTGATTTTTATAAATCGGTTTCTGAGATATGACCAAAAATAAAAGTGATGCATTTTTATTGGGACACCCTGTATCTTGCATATCTTTTTGTCTTATTAATAGTTTTCAAGTTGTCTTTTTTTCATCCAAATCTGTGCAAGGTAACTTCAGAGTAATGCATTTAGCAATCGACAAATGATATGAAGGATGTGTCTGAAGGGGATGTGCCCCCTCAGAAGAGACAATTTTGACATTCCAAAGCGCAAATCACGCCATTTGGTGCATATCTTTTTGTCTAATTCAGTGATGCTTCAAGTTGGCATTTTTTCATTCAAAACTTGGCAAGATAACTATGGAGTATAGCAATCGACAAATGACATAAAGGGAGTGCCCCCTAAGACACCCTCTTTGTCGTTTGTCGATAGCTAAATACAAGACCCGACGGTGTGCCTTAAATTTGCTCATTTCATCTGAAAATTGTTATAAAATCGTAATTTTCGCGAAGCATGCAATTTTTTTGTTGTTGATATTTTACATTTGAATAATCAAAAACAAGGGGGAATTGAGTGAAATTTCTATTAGTGACTGAAAGTGCGGGAAAGGGAAGCATTTGGGTGACGAGGCATGCGATTTAGATGAGGCTTAAGGGTTTTTCTCTGAGATG
>JXSR01S007055.1:12802-25005 GCA_000969725.1 Ophiothrix spiculata | reverse complement strand
CCCCCCGGGGTTTGAGCATACATATAGCGCAGGATTAATAACACTGTACACAGAGTTGCTACGCATTACTACTAGAAAATTGATTAGATGAATTTACCAAATTTATTTCAGTTTTGTTAATTAAACAATTGAGGTGTAGTCAGGGGTTTATGGAATTCATCATACAGCATGGCTTGATAATTAAAGTGGCAATGAATGATCCACTTTTCACCTTCAAGGTCACCTCTATCAAAATCGAGTTTTTTAGCTCATGAGAATCCTCAACTGGTATATGTTTATGATCCCCAAACCATTCTTTCATATGTGCTTGTATTTTTGAGAAATGTGAGAAAATGTGTCATTTTCTAATTATTGTCGGGGCCCCAACAATAATTACATCATAGTAGCCTATGAGGATTTTTAAAATGCTGAAAAAATTGTAACTTGGAAACGAATGGTTGGAATCCAGTGAAATTTTCAGTATTTATAGTGTACTCTTCTTTTTATTTAGCTAGAAAAGAGGCGAGGTTTTTGTCACATCAAAATCATGAATTGCACCTTTAACTCTTGTACATGTCATGCATAAAAAGTGCAATGTGCACAACATGTGTAAACCTTAGAGATTTAGCCAAAAAAAAAGGAGGGAAAAAAAGTTTGTTTCATGTTGTAGGTCATAAACCATAAATGTGAAATATATTGTAATGGGTTTGTGTTACTTAATTAACATTGTAGGCGTAAACTGACGCCATCTTGATCATGAACATAAGGTGGGTGATGAATCTTGCACTGCAGCAAAAATTGCCAAATGGCAGTCGAAGGATTATACAAAATCTTTGCAAACTGATGCACTCAAAACTTGGTAATGATGTTTGTTTTTCTACCTGACCTAAATTTTACATTTGTGTCTTTCAGGAGAACTTGACATCAGTATACAGAAATCTTAGGGCACAATTGGACTTGATAAGAGCTCAGGTGCAACGAAAAAACACTATGGCAAGGAGATATTGAAGACAAAAAAGGAGTATGATTTTATGAAAACAGAACTGAACAATAAGGCTATATAAAATTAATTGTTTGTCTCACAGCTCCCGCGCGCGTTAGTTTTTGAAAAAGTGGAATTGTGTTTTTTTTGCCGTTTTTAATTTTTTTTTTGAAAAATATTCTTCATAATTGGCAAAAAAAATTCCATATGAACTCCTTTTAAATTTTCTTGCAACATAAAATTTAATTAAATTGGTTCTTTATTCAGATTTTCATTTAAAAAAAGGCAAATCGTATCATTAATTTTGTATCTGACATGTAAATTTATAAGGGAGTACATATGGAACTCTTTTCTATTTAGAATAGCACTCATATGACTTCTCTCACACACGAAAAAAAAATCTTAAAAAAAATAAAAAAATAAAAAAAATGCATTTCGCATTAGTTTTCAAGAGTAGGAGAGCTTTGAGACAAACAATTTTTTTTAAATGGCCTAACACAAAGCTCTGGTTGAGAGCAAAGACAGTATAAAATACTGATCACTTAAATTATAGCTTGCAGTTCGAAATGAATCGTGTTAAGGGCAGCATGTCGCATACGTCTTTACTTTGATGTTTGCTGGCTATATGGCGACTTTGGTACCAGACATCAGCTAGCCTCTTTCATTCTTATGGAATTATTTGGCTGGTTGTGCTTGATGTAAAATTCTTCAAGAATGGCAATGTTACTGACTCTCTAAAGCCAGCTGAGTTTTTCCTAGAAGTTTGTTTTTAGCGTTTTCTTGAAATTTCAACAACCCACTGTATCTGCTTATACAGGTGCGTACCGTTGTTTCGTGATGAATCCACAGTTGATATTCAAATTAGCGTGTCACACACAGCACAGCGTTTATGGAATTGTTTTACGCAGAACACAGTCGGCGCATTGTTCATCGTGCGGCACTTTAAGCACGTGCAAAGCCCGGTTCTCGGGAACAATTGAAATGTCAAAGTAACAAACATACACAGCTCTTTGCTTCAGATTTTCCTAAATATTTTTATGAAGATGAGTAGGCCTATCTGTTAAATTGAGAACATTTAGAATTTAATTCATACATTTTCATGAATATTTTTGTTGTTCAAAGGTATTCAAACACGCTACAGAGTTGTTCATCGCAAATCAACAACTGTGCATCCGATGCGTCGGCGTATTTTTAGCTAAAGCCACCCTCGCGCGATAAAAATATGCAGACGCATGGATGCATCGTTGTTGATTCGCGATGAACAACTCTGTAGCTTGTTTGAATACCTAAGCCTAACCTCTAGTGGATCTGCATTTCAATTTCAAACGAAACCGGATAAAGGCAGCAAGTGCTTGCTGGTTGTGGTTGTTACCAGGAAATGCGGCTATTTTGTGGAAGGATAAAACCATCCCACCTCAGCTTGGTTGTGATGCAGACCTTACGCCTGTTGGAAAGTCAATATCACAATCCAACTGTGTAAAGGTGATATTTTCACTTGCAATGTCAGTGCTCCACAAAGGTGACATTTTCTGATTGTCTATTTAATAACTGATATGTATTTATATCAACCCCAATGAATACACAATCATGCAAGATTACAATGTTTAATATTTTCCGTAGCCTAGCAGAAAAGTCCTTGACTGTTAATCACCGGCATTGAGAGTCGTTGGTTCGAATCCGGTGGGCGGCCTGTCGACCCAGATAGCAAAGCATGGTTGGGCCAACATTGGCAATGGTCGGCACGATCGCGGTCGCAGAGCCGATGTTGGGTCAACGTTGGATAAACATCATGTAATTTGGTTGGCAGATTGGTGGTAAACCGACATTAGACCGACGTTCATGACGTAGTAGAATGTGGGTGGAGCTAATAGACCGATGTTATTTGGCCAGATAAATTTCTAGTTTGGGTTAATTTCATCCAAATTAAGCTATTTTACGCTAGTTTCTACCTCAATTTATATTTTCTACAAATACATGAACTTGAGTTCAAGGTTTTGAAGTGAAATATGCAAACAAAATGAACCAAGACACCACAGAAATTATGTACATTTCAGTAGTGACCTCATGTAGTATTTGAACATATGGTATACTTGTGTTCTTGCAATGCCTGTGCTATTTTAAACAAGGCAGCAAAGCAAGACATACTTGGCGTGTCCTCCCATCATTGTGGAGGGTACCACTTTACTGAGTGGGAGAAATCCACTTGGTAAAAATCACAGGCCCAATATCATTTGCCAATGTTGGCCCAACATAATCAGCTAACATTGGCCCAACTAAACTTTGCTATCTGTATGATTTTGTAACACATTGGCTTTTCATTGGCCCAACGTTCAGCCAACCGTCAGAATGCCAATATAGGAATGACGATGGCCCGATGGACAAAAGGACATGGGCCCTACATCATTTTGTGTACATTGGCCCAACGTAACTGTCAAAATTGGCCCAAAGTTGGTCCAACTAAGCTTTGCTATCTGGGGAGTGTCCTTGAGCAAGATACTTACCCTAAATTATGTGCTCGTCTCCACCCAGGTGTCAAGTGGGTACCGGCTTTCTTCAATGCTGGGAAGGTAACAGACTCGTCGGGAAGGATGTGTGGTGAACCCCTCCCCGCAAATATAACAAAATTATGGAGTCTGGCCAAAACGCTTCGTAAGAGAGATGGGCACTCCGACCTGTGAAATATAGGCCGTCCCCTTTACCTTTACCTTACCATACACTGCATGTAAGCTTATCAGAAACAAGAATTTAAAGCATACAGAGTAACTCCACATACCGTGTTCCTGCTTGACAGGATTGCCTTGTAAAGACAATGTTGTCACGAAATATATATGCAAAATATTTTTTTTTTCTATAGTGTATGAATTAGGTTCATAAATTTGCATTCCATTTGCTTGTGAAATGTGACAAAATTGATGCACTTGCAGTGGATTTGAATTGCTGTCCAGTTTATGATGCCACAATCCTCATGTATTAGACGCGTCAAAATTCACTGTGCATGCATTTATTTTGTCACATTCCATCTGAAAGATGAAATATTCATTTATAAACCTGTAAATCATCAGTTAGTATGCCCTCAAGTGTTGTAGTGGTTCCAATACTCTCTATATTGTTGTAATGGGTTAAATATAACTAGCACTTTTTGCCTAAACTTGAAATAATTAGACGCACAATTGTAAAGGCAAAAATACCGTTTGATATATTTTCAGGCTGTGAATATTTTCCATTTTGACACACTTTTCAGCCTTTCATACATCTTTTCTTGAGGGTTTCAAACAGTTTGTGACTGGCTGATATTTAAGGAGTAAGATGAACAAAAAAAATCCCACTACAACATTAATGACATTCTTTCAAAAAAATAGAAGATTGGCAGCCAGCAACTTTATGCAAATCATCATTTTCATTCTTGTTACAATGTATTGTGTGTTTTTGGACACATTTGTTTAAAATTCTTTATCATGAAATTAAATTATGTGAATAATGTCGTGCCAACTTGCATCAACTGGTGGCTGACCGCCCGGTTCTGGCGGTTCTGGTCGGTTACAATAGCAACCGGCCAGAACCTGGGTTGTCAGCTGCTGGTTGAGTTTGAAGTAATCTCTTATTATATGTAACTGTCCATCCCAAACCAGCCGTAAATGCAGCCTCTTGTTATTTTTACTTTTTTAAATATTTGCAAAGACCATGTTATAAGTGACACATCAGTGAACTTCACTCAGTCTGTCAAAGGTTGTCCAGGAGTAAAATGTGTAACTGAGATAAATGCCGAGATCAGTAAGCCATATATTTTCTGTTGATTGTCCTCTCAAAATATGCATATACATTTCATAAATCTTATTATTTTCTTGAATTGAAACTTTGCTGGTTTTAAAGTAAGCACAAGGATTTTGAATCTGTAAAAAAGGCAGTTTCAACAAAGTATGACTTTTTTTTTTTTTTGCAAATTACAACTCATGACATGAGTTTTCACCTGTAGCGCAAAATGAAGTTTGTGCATTTACGGCTTGTTTGAATTGTACAGACACATAATAGATATTGTTGATCAGATTTCATTTCATTGAAAATGAGCAAACAGTTCATGATCCACAGTGTCATCCCCAAGGTCACCTCTATCAAAAATTCTAGATTTTCAGCTCAATTTAAAGAATCCTTGACTGATGTATGTCACAAATCTGTGAATTTTGCACATTCATTGCATTCTTGAGTAAATTGAGAAGGTATGTCATTTTGTAATAATTATCAGGGATCTGACAATAAGACTGTAGAGCTATTATTGAAAACAAATGTGACCCGTCATACAAGCTGAGCATGGTCGAAAATTACATTCAAGGTCGAATTTCTAATTTCATCAGAAACGTTACCTTTGAAGTGTATTCTATCATATTAATCAGGTTCCAACGTCCAAAACATAAGACAAATGTTTTACAAACCGAGATAAAAATCCCTTCTCCATTTAAGTTTTACCAGTACATGCAGAAACTTTAAAATCAATTTTCTCAGAACTATAGTTTTCTGAATCAGCCCCATGCCTTTTACCAATTTGGATGTAACTTTATTGCAATCAAACATCCAATAACCAAAAGCTAGGTGTCATTTGAAAGCTTAAAATATATAATATCAATTTTGGTACCCTTAAGGTACCTTTCGATATGATGGGTCACAAATGATTGGAATAAGTGAAATTTTCATTTTTGTTTTAAATCTTTTTATTTAGATAGAAAGATG
Organism: Ophiothrix spiculata; assembly: GCA_000969725.1. Taxonomy (NCBI): domain Eukaryota; kingdom Metazoa; phylum Echinodermata; class Ophiuroidea; order Amphilepidida; family Ophiotrichidae; genus Ophiothrix; species Ophiothrix spiculata. The sequence continues at coordinate 19,322 of JXSR01S007055.1, read as the reverse complement.
TGGGATTTTAATCACATTGGGATCATGAATTGCAATTTAATTTGTGATGCTGTTCTTTATACTTTCTCTTTTTTATAAATTTGTATATAGATATTTCTATAAGGCTAATGAAACTTGATTATTAGTTTCCCGTCACCCGCCCTCATAACCTTTTCAATTTGACCAAAACTTTCATTATTTTCATTAAAAAGTCAATTATCTGAAAATTGAAATGGAAATAATCAAAATTGAAACTCTCAAAATGTCTGACATCCCCTGCTGATCATAACGAGCAGTACTTCTTAGTTGTAAGGGTAGAGGATGTGGTAAATAATGAAAATTAAAGGATTACCTCATGTTTCTATTGATTGTAAAAATTGCAAATTTCTTTTCATAAAAACAAATTCAAATCTTTTCTCAATCTGTTGCAAAATGTCTGTAATGATGATCTAAGCATTAATACCTGTTTTAAGACTGTCTTTTATTAACAATATAGGCAATAACCATGTAAATGAAAGTTTTGACAATAATGAATTTTTCCAAAATAATGAATAATGAAATCATGACCTCATATTTTTTGGAAAAAAATGTGACAGGAAACTAATAATCAAGTTTCATTAGCCTAAAGCTTTTGTTCAACATCCTTCACATTGTGTACCAGGGATGGGGGGTCAGGGATCCCTTCTACTCTGTTTTCAGAGGTTAAAAGTACAAGCTATGGCACACTATGCTATGGATTTCTACTTACACTGAAATTCCAAGAAATTGTTGAGGGTGCCTTTTAAAAATCAAACTCAAAATCCTTATTATATAGCTTTGGGTCATTTACTTGAACAAGATATCCACCTCTGAATACAAGTTCAACCACCTTCTGATTTCTGTGTAGATATATTTACCTTCTTTTATTTATTTTAGGTTTAAAGCCAAAATTTATTTCAAAATATAAGTCAATTGCAGAATGTGTTTTAATGTCAGGTTTTAATCAGGCATGAAAATCTTCAGATAATTATCTGATTTCAGATATTTTGTCATCCAAAATCATCCAAATTCAGATAATTTGGAGCTCGATTTAACCACTTTAGAGTTTTTTTGCTTAAATTTTACCAAATTCAGATATTTTAATGAAAAATTACTCTCATGCCTGTTTAATGCCATTTAAGATTTTAACAAAAATCATAACTGGACCCGATTGTAAGACTGTCTGTACTTTCTAAGCAAAATGCTAACAACTCAAAATATTGAGTTTCATCCAGTACGAGGCCATCTAATGATCATGTATCGGATGCAACTCAAAATTAACCAGCGTCTTTTCTATGGGTCTATACTTTGGATTTCAATATACCAAAATGGTAATGGATTGAGCATTTTGATTTAAAAGACATAACAGTAAAATTCAAGATCATGGTAAAAAGTTAAAATGTATTATAAAATGTACATAAAATGATAAATACTTGTATACTTAACATTTTGTTATGATACGGTACTTTTAATAAATTTGACCTTGTCAAAACTTAATCATGTGTGGATTATTTATACCGACTTGGGAAAAAATAAACTTGTCTCGGGTTCCTGCATGCATAGGGTTAAAAATTCACAGTTTACTGCATTATCTTTTTTTTTTCAAAGGGTTTTATTTTATTCATTTATTTTTTTGTTTACTTCGAGGAAAAAAATGAAACTAAAACAAAATGACTTTAAAATGCAATAAAAAACATTTCCGCATAGGGCATACCCTTTTCAATTAAAAAAAATAGCGCTTTGGATTTTGAGCCAAAGGATCCTGAGACAAAGTTTATTTTCTTTAGCCTTTACATGTTTCTACAAATAAATTTTCTTACTGGATTGACTTTTTTGGGGGTATAACCAACTTGACACTATCATGACTACACGTTGACACAATAAGGTATATGATTTGTGGTTCATACTTTATTTATTAAGAACATCATATACAAATATTTACAGAATACAACAGTAGGTAGCCATGCATTAGTAGGTAATGGTGGTATTGAGAAGTCCCTTCAATGCAAATAAAGATTATGACCTTTATTCCATTGTTGAGTACTCTGTTGTAGAGCATACCATTGTATTCACTTGGTTCATTTGCATGAATAGGACTTCTCAATACCACCACTACCCATTAATATAGCAATAACTCTTGCAAGGAATGTATGATGAAACACAATAGAGAGTTTGCGATTACCACGTTACACGGGACGGGATACAAAAACGTGAGCACTTTTAACTCACGTTTACGTAACGGTGCACGCCAACGCGCAATACCATAGATTGCCTATATATATTTCATTATGTCGCCCTCTCAGCAAAGAATGTTGTATTCATGCAACGATTGCCTATTGTGAATGTTTCATGATGTCGCCCCCTCATAATGGTCATGATATAAGATATTTCTGATCAAGGGCGTAAATTCTTAAGCTAAAGAAATGATATGCATCGCTTATGATATCTATGAATGGTTGGCTAATTTTCAATAGAACTCACGTACGTATTGAACGAATAGCCACGTAAAAAGACTCACTTCAAACGGTAATTTCAACATGTGTTGCTGCTATTCGCGTATTATTGATCGTTCCGTTCAGGGTATTGGCTTTCGCAAGCAGATGTGTAGAACTTAAAACTTTGACACAGAAGTCAATGCAAAATCAGAAAATCCCAATTTACGGGTTTGTAAGTGTGAAGTTTACAACCCATAATCTTTACAACCAAATGCAATAAAACCTCGATAAGTGCTGGATATGTATGTCTGTACATTATTCTTGCATGTGTTCATCTGATTTTGATACAACTTTTATTAAAAACAATAGGGGATATCGATTAAGTGATTAGTATTCACGTAAAAGTGTACGTGAAATTCTGCAATACACGGTGTGCTGTACTGTTCAAGCAGGTAATGGTTGGCTGAATTTCAATAGAACTCACGTTTTCGTTCGCGTTCTGGAAATCGCAAACTCTCCAGTATCAGAGATAAACCATACTCACTTTGACAAGGCTTAATTTAGGGAGTGAGACCCCAATTTATGCTATTTCTGTTTCACACATTTTGAACTTGTAAAAACTACAATCATGGAAAAAGTCTTGGCACAATTATCTGTGCATGTCATTGATTTTGCACGCTTTCCCCGTTCCCCACTCAATGTTGATCCGAACACAATGAGCATCTTTATATCCAACATTGAAACAGGGGTAAGGAAGGGGATGATCAGAAGAGAAAAGAGTTCTTAATTTATTGCCTTCAACTTTACCCATCTCTTACTGTAATTTCTAGTGTTTTAAACGGATGAATGCACCTGAAAAGACTAGTGTTCCAACGACTTTTTTCCCCTGATTGTAGGTTCGGTTGTGTTTCAATGTGTAATCCCTTGATTTGGTTTGTACCTACACTCAAACTAAATCAAGGAATTACACATTGAAAAGCAACTGAACCCAGTTCTTACAAGAATCATAAAAAGTGATATTTGTGATGAAATTAATTTAGAGGTAGCACTTAGTTCTGCAAACAAATCTTGACCAATTGCTGTATTCACTTATACAGGCAGACTCATGCAGGTTAAAAATCATTAAAGTGGTGAAAATTTGAGCAGCAGAGAGTTATGTTCACCTGAATGAACTCTTCTATTGTAAGTTAAAGTCATAAACTGACTTGACTTTTGTAGAAATGTAACGAAAGTGTTGAACATATGCTTTGATACCTAAACTTTACAGTTTCATGTTATCTTGGATATAACCTCCCTTTAAAGCATGGACTTCCGTTTTATGAAGGGAGTGAGCTCTATTGAGCCACCTTGGTCCCCTCAAACGCTTTATGGGAGCTAAATTAGTACAGCGCCTTGCATGGTATTAACACCTAAATTTCCAGATAGCTCCCCTTATTGCTCCCCTAAAGAACTTCAGGAGAACTTTTGATAGAGCACCTGCAATTTCAAATGGAAGTCCCTGTTTAAGGTGTGTATTCAATCACTTTTTCTACCCCACATTCCCAAATCAAATTAGAGATTTTGGTACCAAAGGAAAACCTTATTTTTTTTTTCTCATAACCCCTGCAAATTTTCATGTCCATCTTTTGTTTCTTTGAAGAAATATGTGACCAATCAACTCAAACCTACCATAAATGCGGCCTATTTATCATTTAACTTTTTTCAAACATTTGTAAATATCATATTCTAAGAATTAAAATGACACCTCATTGAACTTCAATAGTCTTATCCAAGTCAATTTATGGACGGTCCGTCAAAGGCTGTGATGGAGTAAAAGGGGAAAAATGAGATCAAAGATAAGTAAGCCCTATGTTTTCCTGTTGATGTTCCTCAGAAGATATAAACACCTCACAAAAGATAAGTGAACACTTAGTCTGACCCCCATAAATCAAAGTAAGAGCCCTCAAAATCCAACGATATTGACATATATGAAAAATATGGAATCTTAACTAAATATTGACCCCAAATTCGACATCGAAAACCATTACCATCATTTTACACTAGCCGTTTAAAAAATATACCTCAATTTTCATTTCTCACCGTTGTTTCGTGATGAATCCACAGTTGATATTCAAATTAAGCGTGTCACGCACGGCACAGCGTTTACTGAAGTGCGTTTACGCAGAACACAGTCGGCGCATTGTTCATCGTGCGGCACTTTAAGCACGTGCAAAGCCCGGTTCTGGGGAAACAATTGAAATGTCAAAGCAACAAACATTCACAAACTAGCTCTTTGCTTTAGATTTTCCTAAATATTTTTATGAAGATGAGTAGGCCTATCTGTTAAATTGAGAACATTTAGAATTTATTTCATACATTTTCATGAATATTTTTGTTGTTCAAAGGTATTCAAACATGCTACAGAGTTGTTCATCGCAAATCAACAACTGTGCATCCGATGCGTCGGCGTATTTTTAGCTAAAGCCACCCTCGCGCGATAAAAATATGCAGACGCATGGATGCATCGTTGTTTCTGATAAGCTTATATAGCAGTGTATGAAAAATATTGAACATTGTAATCTTGCATGATTGTGTATTCATTGGGGTTGATATAAATACATATCAGTTTACGCAGAACACAGTCGGCGCATTGTTCATCGTTCGGCACTTTAAGCACGTGCAAAGCCCGGTTCTCGTGTCTAGTGGATCTGCATATCAATTTCAAACCGGATAAAGGCAGCAAGTTGCTTGCTGGTTGTGGTTTGTTACCAGGAAATGTGGCTATTTTGGGGAAGAATGAAACCATCCCTCCTCAGCTTGGTTGTGATACAGACCGTACTCTTGTTGAAAGGTCAATATCACAATCAAACTGTAAAGGTGATATTTTCACTCGCAATGTCAGTGCTCCACAAAGGTGACATTTTCTGATTGTCTATTTAATAACTGATATGTGTCCCGCCGCGGCAAAAGGGTGCAGTTGTCGGCTCCTACATGTTGCTCATTGGTGCATATCTGATGCATACAAATAGCATACATCAGATATGCTACAAGGAGCAACATGTACGAGCCGACAACTGCACCCTTTTGACGCGGCGGTCCACATATGTATTTATATCAACCCCAATGAATACACAATCATGCAAGATTACAATGTTCAATATTTTTTCATATACTGCATGTAATATAAGCTTATCAGAAACGAGAATTTAAAGCATACAGAGTAACTCCACATACCGTGTTCCTGCATGAAAGAATGAATGAATCTGTAAAAAAGGCAGTTTCAACAAATTACGACTTTTTTTTTTGCAAATTACAACTCATGACATGAGTTTTCACCTGTAGCGCAAAATGAAGTTTGTGCATTTACGGCTCGTTTGAATTGTACAGACACATATTAGATATTATATTTTCATTTAATTGAAAATGAGCAGACAGTTCATGATCCACAGTGTCATCCCCAAGGTCACCTCTATCAAAAATTCTAGATTTTCAGCTCAATTTAAAGAATCCTTGTGACCCGTCATACAAGCTGAGCATGGTCAAAAAATTACATTCAAGGTCGAATTTCTAATTTCATCAGAAACGTTACCTTTGGAGTGTATTCTATCATATTAATCAGGTTCCAACGTCCAAAACATAAGACAAATGTTTTACAAACCGAGATAAAAATCCCTTCTCCATTTAAGTTTTACCAGTACATGCAGAAACTTTAAAATCAATTTTCTCAGAACTATAGTTTTCCGAATCAGCCCGATTCCTTTTACCAATTTGGATTTAACTTTATTGCAATCAAACATCCAATAAACAAAAGCTAGGTGTCATTTGAAAGCTTAAAATATAAAATATCATCTTTCAGATGAGACCAAAAATGTCAATTTTCATTTTGGTACCCTTAAGGTACCTTTCGATATGATGGGTCAAAATGATTGGAATAAGTGAAATTTTCAAAAACAAAAAAAAATCTTTTTATTTAGATAGCAAGATGTGGGATTTTAATCACATTGGGATCATGAATTGTACCTGTTTAATTTAATGTTTGATGCTGTTCTTTATACTTTCTCTTTTTTATAAATTTGTATATAGATATTTCTATAAGGCTAATGAAACTT
>JXSR01S007054.1:66190-79860 GCA_000969725.1 Ophiothrix spiculata | reverse complement strand
AATTCATTTCTGGAAATGTCTACTTTTATTAATTTTAAGCACTTTGTTAAAAAGTTATGGTACAATATAAACTTGCAAAACGTAGAATTGTACCTAAATTGTACTCAACATGCTCAAATGATGTTTCAAATGTTCACATTCCAATCTTGTACTATGATATTTGTACTCGATTTTTACCAGGGTAATTCGTTTACTTACGTCACTGAATTAGTTAATATCGGTGTGATGACTTCCCAACCACAGGGTAACAACAGCATAATTTCCCCACCAGGAAAAAAGGGGACATGGAACCCTTCGGGGGGGGGGGATCACTCACATATCAGAGTGACAAAACAAACAAACAAACAAAGAAAAAAAGGACCCTTCGGTTACAGATCTAAATTATGGGTGAGAGTGTACAAGACATGGTTTTACTAGCTAAAAAGACCAGATATACAGTATATTCATGAAAATCCTGACTTAAATTTTACAAAGTATGCAAGGCGGTAAAGAATAGGAAAGGAAAAAACTTTAGACAAGGAAAAGATGAGACTTCAGACGGCCCTTGAACCCAGACAATTCACTACAACCACGATTGTTCAACGGTAACACATCCCTGTACAACTCTAGAAGATCAACGTGCAGACATAATTAACATTCAAAAATATGTTCTTTCCTTTGATAGTTTACGTAACGGTGATAAATAAGAATATTGACAAGGACGTCAATGGTGGCGGCCACGTGGACGAAGACGATGACGTACCAACCTCAACTCCAGAGTCCGCAGTATGTGACAGTCTGCAGTGTATTACATTAGGTAATGTATCTACAATCAGGGAAAAAAGCCTTGGCACAATTACCTGTGCATGTTTGCACGCTTTCCCCGTCCCCCACTCAATGTTGATTCGAACACAAGGAGCATCTTAACATCCAACATTGAAACAGGGGTGAGCAACGGGGTGGTGAGAAGAGAGGAGTTCTTTATTGCCTTCAACTTTACCCATCTCTTACTATAATTTCCAGTGTTTTAAACGGATGAATGCACCTGAAAAGACTCGAAAGTTCCACCGACTTTTTCCCTGATGGTAGTAATTATTTATGGTCATGTAAGAAATTATTGAATTTGTTCGATAGCGTCATTGCATCCATACTCATTTTCACACTCATATTTAGAACATCTCAATATTTTAATTGAGATAATCTACTGAGTGTTAATGTAGCTTACCATTAGCATTTATCTTCTGTAGCACAAAATACTGATTTTCCTATTAAAAAATGGAGGTACTTTGTTTTTAAGACGTTTCCTATTCTTGAAATCTGGCTCCAATTTATTGATTTATTTATTTTTGACACTCACGGTATCATAAAAATATACAGAAAAGTATGCCTTAAAAGGAAAATATGTGTCCTAAAATATCCCGTAGGTAATACCTATTTCCTATTAAACTGCACAACGATTTTATAACAAAATATTCGCCCAATCTAAAATAACTACATGTATATTTTACTGATATATTGTACTTTAATTACAGCTGCATCATTGATTGAGAAAATGGACGCAAAAGCCGACCCTTGTCATGATTTTTATGACTATGCATGTGGTGGCTGGTTGCAAAGTACTATACTATCATCTGGACAAAAAGAAGCTCGGACCCTGGATATGCAAAAACAAAGGAGGAGAGATCTAAAAGGTACGAACATAGCGTAAAATGGGGTCATGAATCCCATGGGTAATATCAACTAACTTCGAAATACTATATATACTATCATCAGGACAAAAGGAAGCCAGGACCCTCGTTAGACAGAAACGAAGAAGACAGAGGAATCTAAAAGGTATAGAGTAATATGGGATGTATTAACTCCATGTGTTATTTAAACTGGCTTACAAAATATATATTTTACTATCATATAGGATAGAGGAAGACAGGAAACAAAAACGGAATAATAAAACAAAACCTGACATAGGTTTACAGGGAATATGGACACCTGGCATGGAATATATAGAATATTCAAAGGTACAATAGTTTCAGCTAAACTCATCATCATCATCTTTCGACTTCCGTCGAGATCCACGAAACACATCTTTATCATTGCACTTCCAAGCTCATTGAAGTTCAAGCCAGTATCTTTACATTTGGCATCAGGGTACGTTAATGGTCTACAGCCTCTGTTTGGACACGGCAGTCTCCAAAGAAGAAGGTCCGATATGATTTGGTCCTTGGCTCGAAAGCAGTGACCAGAAAACTGGGCCCTCCTCTGTGCCACGGTTGTAGAGATGGTGTTATATCACCATAAATTTGATGCTTAGATGGATGTTGTTTCCAGGACATATTTTGGACGCGCATTTGTAGCCTGGTGTAGGTGCCATCTAAGCGGTCTTTAAGCTCTTTCTTCATAGTCCATGTTTCTGTGCCATACAATAAGACGCTTTCAACACAAGCCCTGAAGAATTCAATCTTGGTTGCCCTGGTAATACCAGGCTTCCATATGACATCAAGCTTGTTACAGGCGATCCATGCTTGTCCCTTTCTTGTCATGAAGTCCTTTTTGCTATCAAGTACTTATGACCAAGGTCAGGGCTCTGACACCGGGATTTCGCTGGCACTCAATAACGGCAGTCGTTCATTACTAAAATAGGAAGAAACCGCGGCGAACCAAGATGGCGACTGACGCAATCATGGGGAAGAAAAAATGTGCTGGACGCCACTTGCTGAGAAGTTTTTCGGTGAATGACGTAAATCCTGAACGCAGTCACGGCGCAGCATAGAGCGCAGCCTTTGACATTTCATTCATGATTGTTTATTTACTACGATGAATTAGAATTGTAGCACCAACGCAGACGCGCAACGCGATAAGTGCTTCAAAAGCCAAGATGGCGGCGCGCATATACTGTGTCACTTTATAAATATGTCTGTCATTTCCCAATCTTATATATTCCCTGCCAAGGTATTAAAAGTCACCTTAATATTCCTTGATGGCAGTTCTATTCGTTGAGCGAATAGAAGGACGATCAGATGTTTTATTGAGGATCAGGCATTCAGTCTTCTTTGCATTGAGCATTAGTCCGACCCTAGCCGCCGATTCTTCGAATGCAACCAGTAGATCTTGAGCAGATGATATAAGTTCTGCGGTCAGGGCAACATCGTCTGCATAGTCTAGGTCCGTCAAATATTTTTGACTTTGACGTCCAGATCTTCTGCCATTTGTGAGGCCCTTGTCACTCATGGTGTCAGCTGACTGGACTGGCGCAATACATAGTCGACCACAATGACAAAAAGGAAGGGAGCAAGAGTGTCCCCTTGAAGAATTCCTGCTGTTGTAATAAATTCTTCGGTTGGACAATCCATGCTCTGCACAAAACTTTTTGGGTTGCCATACATTATTGCAATGGCACTCACTATCTCCTCAGGGATACCATAGTTGAGTAAGATATGCATCATTGCCTTCCGGTTTACACTATCAAAGGCCTTTGAGAAGTCTGCAAAGCCTATGGATGCTCTTTTCTTCGAGATTCTAAATTCTTCGATGATTCTTCTTAGAGCAAGAATCTGTGGTATGGTAGATCTGTTCCTACGAAATCCATTTTGGTTCCTTCGAAGAATGGGATCAATTTAAGGTGTTATACGATTGAGAAGAAGCGAGTTGTAGACTTTCCCCGCAATTGCAGATAGACAGATACCTCTGTAGTTTCCGGGCATCTGTAGATCCCCTTTCTTTGGAAGCGGTATGATGCATGAGGTGGAAAATGCCTTTGATGTTTTACCCACAAGAGTTTCATTGCAGAATTCTAGAAGTTGCACTTGGAAAAAGCTCATGCTTCCATATGAAAGCTGGGATGTTGTCAGGTCCTGGTGTTTTTAACTACTAAAGCTTTTTCAAAACCTTTTGAAGCTCTTCATGAGTAAATGGACTGGTAGCTATTGGAAATTGGTCGGAAACTCTCAGGGTGTAGAAAGAAGAAGATATGTTTACAGGTTGCTGGTCAGTGTTTCCAAGAAGCCCTTTGAAGTGATTGTACCAGGTTTCAAGACGCTCTCCTGGAGTTGTACCCTTGATCTTAATAATAGGTGGAAACAAAGAGGATGGAGGCAAACGTTATAGCTTAACATCTAGAATAAACACTACGTGTATAGTCTGCGTGGCGATAAAATACGATATCATAATCTGAACAAGAAGAGGCAAGCTCAATGCACTGGCTACAAAATACTATTATACTAATTTTATCTGTACATTTAATGAATTAAGAATACGTAATAAGCATCACAAAATGTAGTGGATCTCAAAGAATATTGATTTTATTGGCGATGATGGATCCCGGGTACAAAAATATGGACACAATACTCTGCTATCATCTGCAAGAAGCACGGATCAAATATATACTTCTCCAAAAAAAAAACAATTCTTACAAATACAAACTTTTGAATGGAGATTCAGGATTTATTTTTCTATTATATTAACTTCATTTCCTTTTTTTAATAGAATATAATTTGGTGAAATTTGTGTACGTCGTTACCCCAAATAGCTGTTAGCCAATTAAAATAATTAATTAATTAATAACTAAACACTAATAAGTTATTATATGCAGAGTGTAATAAGAGTCGTATTGAATAAACGATACATGCCGTTATTTGAGACAAAATTTATCAGTTTATCATCAAAATTCAAAAACGTATGCTCTATAAACCTTGAAGTATGTAGTCGGCAGCCGATTATCGCACATACCATAATGACCAATAAAGGGAAATGAATTAAATTTAGTACGATACTTTCCCACCCAAGACAACGTACCAATCTTGCTGAATATTCGAGTGAACCTATGTTCAAGGTTTGTCCATATGGAAGCAACAAAATTAGTCAAATATAATTTTGGTCGATTTCATCATGTTCATGCACAAAATATTTGTGCATGAAATTTGATTTGGTCGTTGCTTGTGTCTTACAATATTCAAAAACACCAGTCCACAATGTTTTAGGCTACGGCAGTGGCGTAACCAGGGGGGTGTCCGGGGGGGCAGCTTGCCCCCCCCCCCCGACCCCAAAAAATCGGGAAGGAGAGCAAAAAAATGGGAAGGGAAGAAAGGGAGGAAGAAGAGAAAAAGGGGAGAAGGAAGAAGAGAAAGGGGAAAGAAGAGGGAAAAGGCAAAGGAAAAGAGAAAAAGAAAGAAAGGGAAAAGAGAAAGGAAAAGGGAAAGAAACCATTATTTCGTTCAAAAATAGGCGTGTTTTAGCTAAAATAAACATTTGTCCACATACTTTTTTAATTTTTTTTCCAACAAATACAAAAATCGGGAAGCCTCTTGAGTCTTGCCCCCCCGGACGGTCAAAGCTGGTTACGCCACTGGGCTACGGGATATGCTCAGGATATCGTAACATAAGCTGATTGCTTACTTAAGTCTTTAATGTTTTTAAGAGTATATCACACAAATGATCTAACTCTATATGTTTTCCAGTAATCCTTGAAGCTCCTGAAACCCCTGATGAATTGGATGCTATCAAGAAAGCAAAGACTGTGTACAAAGCATGCACGGATAAAGGTAAGGGATAACCAGTTTATAGGCAATCACACAGGCTTTGTGTTCTATTAGTTATATAGACGACTCGTTTCATCTGAAGTTTTAAAGCAACCTTTACAATTGACGTCATAATGGCATGCGCTGTTTTTAAATGGCTTCTTTTATCTTAATTGTTGACGAATATAGTCTGTATAGAGTTTGATGAGGTTTATTCGAGGTTGAATAGCCGTCTTTCTTGTAAATTTTTTCCGAAAGGCCCGCAACTGCTAATCCCCTATATTTGTTTTTTGGGGACTCTGGCGTTCTCTGTTTCTTATCTGCCGGCGCGGTGCTTCCTTATTTTATTGACCCACTCGATGGGCCACTCAGGTTACCCACTCTGTACAAGGGCTTGTCTGATGGTCTATTAAAAACCAGACCCGCAAAACACAAAGCTGAAGTTGGAACAAAGACATCAGTGCTGGAACATTTACTCGCTTACAAAGAAAGACGTTGACTTTTGAAGTCCATAGGTTAGCTATTTCTGACCACTTAGTGGTACCTAATTGATCATGAAAAGGGCATAACTACCCGGTGGCTCAAAAAAGCCATTACGATCCAAGGCAAAGGAGACAAATTTTGTTAGTCTGACAAAACCATGAATAAAGACAACGGGCCCACAAACTAACAACGACGTCATTAAATCAGCCAATAAATCATTAAATAACCAAACAATCATTGGCTGTATTTAGAAACTTTTATCAGTATACATACTTTACGGGGTCGATTAAAGTGCATGATTTTGAAAGTGTCTCATTATGTCTTTTATTAAAAATTTTCCATTTTTATGTTGAGGTAACTTAAACCGATACACAAAGCAAAGTCTGAAATACTTTACCGAGAGCTTAATTTTTACGTTGTATTAATAAATTTTGTAGACGTTTATATTTAAATAAATCAGCATTTTCTTTTACTTTCGAATATGCTTATCGTTGAATTAAATAATGTCTGCAATTGCGCAATTGAAGTTAAAGGAGTATTATTAACAATTAAATGGCGGGGTCCATTCCTTTTTTTTTACGAAGATAATTTTTCATCGCCCGTATTTGTAAATGTCGAACTTTACGATACGCTTTTCTTGAGGAAAAAAAATAAATCGACCCCCTCACCTGCCAATTTGGCTTTGAAGAAGATATCAATTTTGATTTTTTTCACTCTATCTGTTGTAGCATTTTTGTAAGCTTTACAATGACACCTTATTTTACCACAGAAAATCTGCTGGAAATTCTTATTATTTTCATTATTTTTCGCTGCCTATTTTCACCTGTATCTTGAAAAGTGTTCTGTCGCAAAGTCACCCTTTTGAGGGTGAGTCCTCACAATTGAGCATGAACTAGTGCAGTCCTATTTTTTTTCTTTCCATTTTTTTTCTGAGAAATGTATTTAAAATGTCATTAAAAACAATATTATAATTGGATTTCGATTTTAGGCGATAATTTATTGCTCAAACACAACGAATTGATTACTTGGCTACTATTTTGAAACGGTTTGACATTTTCGATTTGTTTTCTTTATTTTGGTTCTGTTGAGGTATTCTATCTATAACAAGATTTTTCCCTTTATTTTTGTTCTGTTGCGGTAATCTATAGCAAGAGTTTGGACATTCAATTTTCTTCCTTGACCACTTAAGTGTTAATACAAAAATATTCATGTCAAACAAAATATACATACAGACATACAAACTTGCCACACTGAAATTGATTGAATGAAACAATTTTTTTTGAAAATTATAAAGAATAATAAGAAAACAGTAAATTGGTAAGAATTGATGTTTTGTTCTATTTGCAAGCAACAAGAGAAGCCAATGGTGTGACGGTGGCACAGGTGGGGACACAGACTTTTTTCGGCGGTTGGCCTGTACTGGAAAATAACATTGGTGGTTTCTTCAATGCATCTGCGTTCGATTTGACTAGCTTAACAACAGCTTTGTTTGTCGGCGCTAGAAGTACGTCAATAATTGATGCGAACGTGAGAAATACAGACAGTGGCTTCAAATTAGAGGTAATAGAGATAATTGACGAGTCATTCGGTACTAAAGAATAACCTGATCGATTCTTTGCTTATACATGCCTCTTTCGGTGACACCAGGGTCAGTGAGTATATACGACACGTGCTTCATATAAGAGATTAATAGAGGTGTAAGAGGAACGAGGAACGTAATTACTCAAAGTCTGATAATATTAGAATATGAAATATGAAAATACAGATGAGAGTAAGTCGCCATTAAAAAAAAATAAGAAAAGAAAAAACATATTTGCATAACTCGTCATATACAAATTATGTCAGAAATAACATTTTCTTCCATTTCTACATGAAGGCAAAATACCGTGTGAAATTTCAACATTTGGAACCTTTTTTAGAAACACTAATCAATTTTGACCTTTCTTTGCTGGTAATCATCATTCACGTCGACAATCTTTTATTTTCATGTCATTTTTGACTCATATTGCGATTGATTTTTATTGTTGTGGTATAAATGGAAAAGGAAGAACAAATCCTATACCATGGTTTTAAAATTACCCTGAAATTTATTTTTTAAAATGGGGTTCACGTTATTATGGGTTACGTGGTTTAAAATTGGTCCCAATTTTTCAAGGGAACAGGCGGAATAAAGATATTTTTATCTCTGTTTTTAGATATCAGCTGCGACTTTGAGTGGACTTCCTGATGAAGAATATTTGATCGCAACCAAATATAGCAAGGTATATATAAAAGAAGAAGAAGAAGATGATGATGATGATGATGATGATGATGATAAAGAAGAAAAGAAGACGACGACGACGAAGAAAAAGAAGACGAACGATGATGATGCAGAAGAAAAGAAGAAGAAGTAGAAGAAGGAGAATATGATGAAGAAAAAAGAAGAAGAAGAAGAAGAAGAAGAAGAAGAAGAAAAAGAAGAAGAACAAGAAAATGAAAAAGAAGAACAATGAAATGAAAAAAGAAAAAGAGGAGAAGAAGAAGAAAGATAAGACGATGATGATGATGAAGAAGAAAAGAAGAAGAAGAAGAAGAAGAAGAAGAAGAAGAAGAAGAAGAAGACGAAGAAGAAGAAGATGAAGAAGTAGAAGAAGGAGAAGAAGATGATGATGATGAAGAAGAAAAGAAGAAGAAGACGACGACGACAAAGAAGAAGAAGACGAATGTTGATGATGCAGAAGAAAAGAAGAAGAAGAAGAAGAAGATGAAGAAAAAAAGAAGAAGACGAAGACGAAGAACAAGAACAAGAACATGAAAAAGAAGAAGGATAAGAAGATGATGATGATGAAGAAGAAAAGAACAAGAAGAAGAAGATGAAGAAGTAGAAAAAGGAGAAGAAGATGATGATGATGATGATGATGATGATGAAGAAGAAGAAGAAAAAGAAAAAAGAAGAAGAAGAAAAAGAAGATGACGACAAAGAAGACGAACAAAAAGAAGAAGAAGAAGAAGAAGAAAATTAAAAAAAATAAAGAAGAAGAAGAAGACTGTATGGGAGGAGATGAGGAAACAAAAAAAGTATTCTAGAAGGGAGGAAATTACCTTAGTAATTATCCTAAAGAGAAGTCTAATTTTGTTCCAAAAACGTCTGTGTGATATCTGTAGGAGCGTGAGGCCTACCTGGAGTATATGACAAACGTTGCCTTGGCATTCGGAGCTCATCCCGACGTCGCAGGTCCAGAAATGGCGGCAGTTTTAGATTTGGAAATACGACTAGCTCAGGTATTTTCACTAACATAATGATTAATTTAACATCTAATTAGGGGTCGCTTCAAATTACATAATGCTGCTGACCGCCCAGAACCGGCAGTTCCCGGCTGTCAACCGCCGGTTGGGTTTTGAAGTGATCCCTTAATTGTCTCTGATTTCGTTTTTTCAATCTTGGGTATCTATTTTATTTGTACCGTACCTTAACTTCCTATGGTTGTTATTATTAAATATATGCTAAATGTGTGTTTTCTTTAGGCAAAACTAGAAAGTACATCGAGCCCTGGACAAGTAATGACCGTGAGAGAAATGAAAGATATGTATCCAGAGGTAAGGATGAAGGACAGCAATGAAAACATGAAGGTTATCACGCATGCGTGACATACCATGTAGCCAGGAGCAAGTGGATAAAGTATCCGTCTCGTAATGCATAGGTTTGAGTTCAAACCCTGCTCGTGCAAACGTGTTGTGCCTTTGGGAAAGGAATTTTTATATCTTTCTCACCTTTGTGTTAGGATGTTTATATAGTTGTTTTATTGTTGCAATACTGGCGGCGCTAATTAAGCTGTGGTCTACAAATTGCATCGTGTTTGTTTAAGTGTGTTTAAAGAATGTAAATATTTTAGCAATTTATCTGCGAGCCAAGATTAGGGTTTGAAATAAATCATAATCATAAATAATAATAAAAAAGAAGAGAGGCATTTCCGTATTACTTCTCGTTTCACAAAAATTAAATGAGATTATGGAATTCGTTTAAAACCTCATGGGAAACCTATATCGTATATCTTAATACCGATTGAAAGAATTCTGTTAAATTAGATGAGATGAACGTGTCGAACTACGGCTAAGATCGTAAATGATGACGATGATATTCAATCGGAAATAATTTACATTGCATTTTCTTCATGAGTTTGCACTTCTAACAACACAGTATTTAGCTTTGACTCTTGGAATTGTTCTACAAGTGACTACTAATGAAGTGGTTACCTGTAGAACCACTGCAAGAGCCATTTACATATGGAAGATACCTTTTATAGACCTAAGGTGTTATTAAATGTGTCATATGGGAGCTGCTAGATTATTTATATGTTTTTTTTTTAAATCAGTTCTTCTGGGATGGATTCCTGGAAACTCTGATCCCAACGACAATAGCAACGGTAACTGACGACTTTGAGTTGATCAACGCAGACGCTGAATATCTCTCTAAAGCACTCGAGATTCTTAACAATGAACCGGCAAGGTAACACAACTCTTATCTTTACACAATCTTTCACTCAGCATAGGTTGAAAACGAAACGTCATAGTCACCTACCATTATGCTAGTAACAACTGAGTTAAATCGAACACAAAATTGAGCTTCATTTCTCCACACACCATTAGTGTTACACACCCCATCTCCGCACACAACTCCCTTAAAAAAAAGAAGAAAAATAAAAGAAAAGGACAAGTGCGATCACGTAAATTTTATTACATAGGAAGTATGTAAATGACATTAAGTATTTTAGCTAAAGATCCATACCAAATGGCAATCAAACGTTTGATATTTTATTTTGCTATCAATAGATGGGTATCTGGTCCTATCCAACGATACCAGGATCACCAAAATCAGTCACGGCGTTAGTAATTATGACGTCTTAAAGGAATTTCTGGTCAACAATCTGAATTTGGCAAAAATGCCCACCAGTTTTTTTTTTACGTATTATATTTTTCAAAAAAATGGCGATTTAAAATTGTCAAAAATATCATCGGGTTGCAACCCCCCCCCCTACACCTCAACTTTGACGGCCTACCCTAGCCACACCTTATGTGGTACTTCCCTAATTTCTTTCATTAAAATGAAAAGGCTGTAAAACTAAAAGACATTACCTAGAACCCTGGGGTCGGTTGCTTTTGCGTTTTTATGCTGCGGGGAAATACCTTGGGGGTTGCAACAACCCCCATGGTTAGACGAGGGTTAAATATTAATAGCTAAAGATCCATACCAAATGGCAACCATATATTTGCTATAATTTTACACCTGAATTGCACTAGATTGTCATATGTTCAACCTAAGAAAATTGTGTATTCACCCTACGTTTTTCATACCATTTGCTTACTAAATGACGGATCATTTTTCGATGAAGCGATTTTCTACTTCGCTCAGATCAGATATCTGTTTTTAGTCTAGTTGTTGATCCATGGAAATTAATCTACTATTTCCATGGTTGATCTGATGCTTTGGTTATGTTTAGATGATGCAATTGCGCACTTTTACGATGACGTAATGATGTATATTTTTAGGCTAGTTGCTGACTGGATGATGTGGTTTGATATTAAATGCAATCCCTACATATATATGATGACGTAATATTTGATTGATTGATTGATTGATTGATTGATTGATTTGGTTCAAATTCAACATGACAATATACACATGTAAAAATTTAAAAGTTTAAAGGCATTAGTCACGATCCACTTTGTTATGAAAACTTGTGAAAACTTATTGAATCAAAGAAAGACCTCAATAGAATCAAAACAAACAAACACAATGATGATGTATTTTTCTTAGGCTAGCTGCTGATTGGATGCTGTGATTATATTTTGATGATGTAATGCCTTAATTTAACGATGACGTAATATTTGACGATGAATCTTTTTAGGCTAGTTGCTGACTGGATGCTGTGGTTATGTTTTGATGATGCAATGCCCTACTTTAATGATGACGTCAGAAATTTTTACTATGAATTTCAATCATCTGTGAATGGGATCTCAACCCCTGAATACTACGAGGATTGTGAGGACTTCGTACATAATAAACTAAAAAGTGTAGCGGAAAGACTCTACGCAGACAATTATTTCACAATGGATGCGTGGACCAAGGTCAGTTTGTGACAGATTTATTTCCTAGGTATATCTTAACTTTCGTTTATATACCTATTGAAGTTTCTTCAATTTTTTGTTTTTACTTAAAATAAATATACTACAAAAACTGACTGCACGCAAACTTGAGTGACTGACTCCATGCATTAAAGTAATCTCTTTTACTTTAACTTAAATTACGTATTCATTCATTATGATGAATACAGTCATAACCTGCGCTCATATATCAATGTCTGGGAATATATCTTAAAAAATGAAAAGAAAGGAAAACTGTCAGAAGTATAATATTCAGCTAGTGACAAAAGCAGCCATGATATATTTAGAGGTACTCTCGTGTCTCAACTTAAGGCTTAGCGTCCAAAGACATTCGCTCGTGCGAGTGACATTCACTCCCCCTACCAAGAACACTTCGCTCCAACGGGAAGCGACATTCGCTTAACAAATTGCACAACATTCGCTACACTTCACATTGAATGGGAACGAAGATCGCTTCGAATATTTTAAGGTTTGTTTATTCAATAATCATAGCACTACATTTCATGTGCAAGTGACATTTGCTTCCATCGATTGAAACGATGTTTGCGCAATGAGAGCGACATTCGCTCCTCAGTTTAGCGAATATGTCAGAGCGAATATCTAGAGCGAAAGTCACTCAGCCGAGCGAATGTCTTTTGACGCCAATGTTAATCAATGTTGAAGACTTAGGGCCAAATTATAGTCCTTTTTGAGCTACCAAATATTTTGTGTAACAAGTCTTTGTTATCTTACAATCTAGTAATATAATTCCAATGCATCTTCTAATCAATAACGGATAATTGGTGTTGCAATCACCAAACATTTTCACCACATTTGTTTGGTGAAAATGTTTGGTGATTTATAGCACCAAATATCCGTTATTGATTAGTAGATGCATTGAAATTATATTACTAGATTATAAGATAACAAAGACTTGTTACACAAAATATTTGGTAGCTCAAAAAGGACTATAATTAGGCCCTTACTCTAACTTTCATCAAAAGAATTCATGTTCAATTGGTACTCGAAACACGGGTGCTTTATTCAATTTCTGTAAGTCACTCGAAAAAGTTCTTGCCTTGTACAATACGTTAATCTCACCAGTCATATTCTTTTAATTTTCTGATCAAGATAAGGGAACTCGCATTTGATATCCAGACGACTGTTGAGAGACTGGCCGAGGCAAGCGACCCATTTAAGGATGAAATGATCATGGAAACGGTATTGTATACATTTGCTATTTTGACCCCTTTTACTATAATACGACAAAAATATCTGCAACGCAAAAAAAAATAGCAAACACATCGAAACAAAACAAAACAAAGAAACAAAACTAAGATAAACAAACAACTCCCATACTCACCCTACCCACCACTTGCACACCCGCACACACGCACCTACGTGCATTACAAATACTTCCGAGAACTCGTGTGTCCTCATATATATCACTATACATAAAGTCGTTTAAGGTCCTCGAAGTGCAGACCCCCCTAAGATGGTAAAACATGACATTTTAGGCGTTTTTAGAGCATGTTTTCCGAGGACCCGTGTTAAGGTCCTCGGTATCCAAGAAGTCCT
>JXSR01S007054.1:36648-48080 GCA_000969725.1 Ophiothrix spiculata | reverse complement strand
TAAAGGTCAAAACATACTTCTTATGGGCTACCAAACATTTGGTGCATCAAGTCTTTGTCATCTTATAATCTGATATATAGTTACAATGTATTTTGTATTAGTAACGGATGCTTGGTGATGAAAAATCAATACTCTACCAAATTTTCTCTGCTTGGTGATTTTCAACACCAATTATCCGTTATTGATTAGAAAATGCATTGGAATTAATGTAATAACAAAGACTTGTTGCACCAAATGTTTGATAGCTCAAAATAGTATGTTTTCACCTTAACAAAGGTCCGCTAGGATTCTTAGTCCATTAACTACACTATAAAATCAATGCTAGGTACAGATGTCCGGGTAAAGACTACCTTTCCCAGGAACAGGGGTCCGAAGGACCCCTGATGCAAGGAATCACATTCCTCCTGGACTATAATCTCAGGGGGACCTTTAGCGCTTTCACACCGGCGAGTAGAATAACAAACCTTTGAAGAGACATGAATTGATTAAACGAATCGATATATACATAGCAGACAATCTTAACAAGAATAGTCATTAAAAGGGACAAACTCACGTGACCCTGGAGTCATGGTCAAGATTACACTGTGTACCAAATGCTCAATAATTATGCTTGCCATCATTCATTGCTTCTTATCATGCTTATGGAATTATTTGTACAGAAAGTTTACTAGTATGTGATTATATAGTTTCCTATAAAATCAGCCCACTCTCATAGTAAGTAATGCATGCTTGGAAGCACAGAATATCTCCTCCTTCCTCTTATGGCACAGCTAAGTAATTATAGGTATTGGTCAATCTGGGGATGTGATCTGAGAAATTGGAATTGGGGAGTCTTTGCTCAAGAAGAATAAACTTTGGTTTATTGAATAAGAGGAGATACAAGTGCTACAAACAGGCATATGTATGTGTGATACAAGAGTTCTTGTCAAATAGGGGCACACTCACTGTGTGAGAAGAATGATGACATCCCAGGCCTCTAACTCAACCTAAAAAGTGGTAACCAGGCGAATTCTAAATTTCAAGGAAAGAGGGTATATTACTATTCACTGAAATCAAGGACCGCGAAATCACAAAAAGGGGTATTCTGAGCATCCATCTCCACAAAATTTAAAAAAGGGGCATTACACAGAATTTCGCGATCTGTCTCTGCCTGTTACATCATTAATTTAGTATGAAGAAAATCTTGGAAAAATATTACAAGATTTACTGATTAATGAGACACATCCCAATAATATACTAAGGAAACCCACAGGAAGCAAAGTTCTCCTTTTCAAGGACCATATTAGCGACGAAAACAATTGTACACAATGCCTTGTTCCTTTTTCATTTGTGATGGGTGTTTTACTTTAATTTTGTCATTGATTTTGAAGAAAAATATGGGTAAAATTAATGTAATGTTGGTACCTATATTAAATTATAAGAATCATTGAAAAGGGTGTCTGAAAATATTGTCACTGAAAATCTTGAAGAAATAGGGGGGGGGGGGGGGTATGTTTCACCTTAATTTTGTCATTGATTTTGCAAAAAAGGGGTAAAATTAATTAAAAATCATTGAAAAGGTGGGTTTTGAAGAAAACAAATTAGGAACTCGCATGGTTACCACTTTATAACTTGAGTTAAGGGACCCAGATTGCCCAACACTTCCCTACTAGCTCTAGAAAAATGCGTGTTAAAAGTTTCAAAATCTATGCTTTTTGATGTGGTGTTTTACATTTAACATTTCACAATAGGAGTGTTTATCTAATAAATCAAAAGTAATTTTAAAAGAAGATCCATTCCTTTTAAAAGGACTTGACACACTTCAATTCTGACCTACAATGGTATTCTATTTACATGGAGGAATGATATTTAGCCTTGGCCAATCACAGCCACTGTATCAGTAAACAGTTTATTTGCAAAGTCATAAAACAATAGTCATGCCAAAATCCAAAGTTTCTTAATAAGACCAGTGTTTTGATCAACACCACATAATGGCCATATGATTTTTAGTGGTATTTATTTACACAAGGCAGTCTCTTAACAACTTTCAAGGTCAAATGCATCTCTAAGGTATTGTGTACATATAGAAAGAGATTTGTTGTTGAAGAGATAATTGGTCAAATCAAAGACAGCCTCACTGCGTGAGAAAAACTATTGTCGCCTTAGGGCGCTTCAAAGGATAGGGGTCGCCCATCATTAAACATTTGACCAGCGCACTAATTATTTATAAACAATGTGTAAATAAATCGAAAGAATAAAAGGATGAAACATGAAAATAGATTCATAAACGGTATCATTATGATTATAAAAAGTGATTCTTTATTTTCAACGCCATGCATACGATATCTAAAATTGGCGCTGGTGTTCAGGGAGTGGAATTTGTTTTGCAATGTCTTTGGTCGCCGGAATTCTCGTTTATTGAAGCATCATTGATGAAATGATTTGGCCAATGGGAGTGGACAACGACAGGTTAGTAAGTATTATTAAAGCAAATTGAGCCTATGCTCAATTTCAAGGTCTTTTGAAGGGGTTACGGTTAATAGGAAGACGTTCACAATCAATCGAAAACCCATGGTCACGTTTTTCGGGACGTGAAACTATATTGACTATGTCATTACTTCATCCCTCAAATGCATCAGTTTAACACTTAAATGGTCAATGTCCTCCACATGCCCGTTAGTGGTCAAAGGGGAGGGGTGGGGGAACACCGGAAAAGCGCTTTCGGGAAGGAATTATACGTAGAAACTCAACTTCTCGATGGACATTGTCGATGAAGATCTCATATTTGCAGTATGTAAGTAAAAATACATTCCTGAAATAAAATTTGGGGAAAAAAATGTTCGGTTACAATTTTATGGGCAAAACAAAATTTGAAGAGCGCCCTCGAAAATGCTTATTTATGCTAATTAGCATAGGAAAGGGTGGGTCGATTTGATTTTTTTTTACCACCAAGTGAATGATATGGTAAAGTTACACAATTACATAGAAGGGCGATGAAAAATTAATTCGCGTCAAATGGTGAGTCCATATGGACCACTTAAGTGTTAATAACATGGATGTAGTTGTTGAAATGACTCTCTCACTCTCACTGAAAGAATTGCCGAAGAGGAACACAGCCCTCCTACCATGTATATAAACTTCCATCCACTATTCATCATCTTGCTGAGGGATCGCCGATTCACTGTTGTCTGAACCAAATAGAAATTGGGACATTTTATTTATATTTGGTTCAAAATAGATAGCGCTATTCATAAAAACTCATTTAAGGTGTAGTAGGATATGCTGTTAGGTACTACCGAAATTTGATATGAAAATGAAGCATCTGTCGTCAAGAACATTTTTGCTTATCATTTTCAACCAATTTTTTTACAAATCAAACAACATAATCAATAATCAAGTGTACTCAATAATTTGAAATATGTATAGCGCTATCATTTTGCACAAATCTGAATTTACAAAAAATACCAATGAGTTGGCTAGAATTCAATTTTAAAATCTACCAATTCAATTACATTTCAACCAAAAGGAAATAAAGTTCAGATTGTGGTTAAAACTTTATTATACAACATATTTCAGTTATTTGTACTGCTTTAAACCTCTCTGTGAAGTAAAAATTTAAATTTTACTTGAAAAAGATAAAATGTCAAAAAAACAACAACATGCAAATCAAAATTACCTCCATCATTAAGATAATTTCTTTCAAATTCTATTCATTCATTGTGATTTAAATAATTGAGAGCACCACCTGAAGGGATGGTTGCCTACAAAAACAAAAAGTCAATATTTTGAAAAATAGTCACATAATATGGACCTGAAACATACAGAACATGTTAATCGTTTCGTTTATTTGTTAGCAAAAAATAAAAAAATAAAACCCGACATTAAGAAGTTTTATAACAAAATGTTAAAAATACGTTATGTTTCGTCCGGAAATACTTTTTACGTCATAAAAAACCGTCATGACTGATTTTATAATCTTGGTATCTACAACGCTCTGGAAGGTTAATAACTAGAAACATTTTTCGCTGTTTAACGCTATATTTCAGGCAATTTTTATCATTATGAAGCAATCTTCCTGTTTCAGTTCTTGAAAATACCGACCAACGCATGTTTTATGTTTTCACGAACTAACTAAAGCATTCTATACTGAATAAATGATTCGATTAAGTTCGTAGAAACTTGAACTAAATTATTCATAGATAATAAGCTGAAAAAATAATGTAACTTTATAAAAGTTGAATTACATTTTCATCACTTCACTTCAATATTTTTCGCCATTTTCTAAGTTCTCTATAGCAAAATTAACTGAATAAATGTCAAAATCTGGACTGTGCAACATTTTGAATATTTATAATTTAGAAAGAACAAGATGTTTGTTTTCAAATCAGACCCATAAATTATTGATTTCACAATTAATACATGCTGACTCGGTCATTTTCGACTAGTAAACACGTGGGCTCTCCGTGTGGGTTTTGCATATATTCGGGCCTTATTGTATTATCCATCTGCAGAAGCTGTAATCACTTACCTTTTGGATGCATATATTTTAACGCTGACTGTCAGGTGTAATGATTTTAACACCATACTAGTCTCCGGCTTCGAAAAGTCTTTTTTGTAAAAGCCACTGCCACCATTTTTCATTGCGAGGTGGTGTGCCAGCAAAATATTCAGACCTGACTTTGATGGGATGGTATGAAACAATCATATTAATTGATGATATTATTTCAAACAAAGATGCATTAAAAGGGGGAAAACAGAAAGACAAAAAAAAAAAAAAAAAAAAAAAACAGGGTGTAATGATAGGAAAGCATGACATTGATGCGACTGAAGCATGGTCTAAAATGAATGAAGGGTATAATTAAAAAAAAAATGAAAGAAAATGCAGCGTACTGAGTCAAATTTAAACCATATTTTGCAGTGCAATGTGAAAATGTTGACTCAATGAAGAATAACTCTCGCATGTTACATGATTTTACACTAGACAATCCATGTGCTGAGTAACCGATGCCAGTTATCACTGATATGCCTATGTATCATTTAAGGACGAATGCGTTGATAAGTTCCCCACCTAAAGATTTTTTTCCCAGTTAAACGGACTGGCCTATATATATTCTTCCTACTAATTCATTATATTTTTACATGAAATAGAACATTTTTATAGTAATATAAATAACCTACCAGTAGTTAGAGGAATATTGGAGAAAATTGCAATTCTTTACCAACTTAATTTTTTTACGCCGGTGTGAAAGTAATTGTATTCCCCCCGAAATGGCAGTCCGCCTTCCATAGACCATAACGGAGTAAAGCGTGAAACTAATGTTGCGTGAACAATGGTGAAAGTCATAAGCCTATACTGTACAACCTGGACAATAAGAACGGTAGACTAACATTCCTGCTGCACCGGCACAAAAATGTTATGAAAACAGTGTTTCTAGTTTCAAATTTTAAAACAATCTTGTTTCTACACCTATGATGGGTAAACAAATTATTTTTGATGAAATTGTTTCTCTTTTAATATGTGTTAAATTATCTCCAGGAGCTTTTTTTGATCTTTTATTTTGTAAATCCATCTGACGTACAGAATTAGAATTTAGAAAACACGGGATAGTCAAACCATCAGTACAGAATGATATATTGTAAATTGATTCTCTCTCAGTTTGAGCCATTTCTGTGTATTGTTTGTACTTGTTTTGATTTACAACACCTTTAAGATTTATTTAGAGCTTTTCTATAAGTTTTTCATTCTAAGTGGAATCTAGGCTATTCCCTTTCATGGATTATAATCTAAACTTCAAAATTCAGCAATAAAAAAGAGGGGAGGGGATTTAAAGACCATTTAAGTGCACTTTGACGTAACTTGAAAGCTTGAGCATAAGGTTAATTAACGTTATTAAATGTTTTAATCTGCTTGATGTTATAAAACCAAATTTAGTAATTAACGGCGATGAATTTTTTTGTTTTTATTTTATAGTTTACCCAATATATTTTATCTCCATCTCTCTTTTTTACGAGTCGGTGACCTCATATGTTTTTCTCGATTTAACATCCACTTGCCATTCACAAGGCCTTTTGATTCTGGAGCACTCGTAGTTACTAATACAGTGCTTACCGGGAAGGCAATGCGTAAGAAATGAGTGCGCGGATTGCCTTTTGCTTATTTCGAGCAAATCATACGGTTAAATACCACGCGCACGTTTTGTCATCTTTCCGCCACGTTGACTAAATTAACACCGCGATCGTCTTCATTACGCTATTGTTTAAAATCACAAAATCGACGAAGAAATTGTAAAAAAAAAATGTATTGAAGCTCTGGGATAAAACCATAGTACAATGAGTATACAGCAAGGTGCAGTATAGATAATTCAACCCATAGTATAATTGAAGATTTTGAAGTACAAGTCTCCCATGGGTGTGCAAAAGTTGAAACCAACTTTTGCTATCAACTTTTTTTTGGGGGGGTCAAACTTTTAATTATTTGTAATTTTTAATATGTGTCTCATTTAACACAAATTGTTGTGGCCATAAAACAAATTTTAGGCAAAAATGCAATAATTATAAACGTAGTAAAACCATTTTTTTTTATTTGTTTACGAAACACAGGAAACAGGAAAATAACACAACAGGAAGAAAACTAAAATAAACTAAAAAAAGATGAAAATAATTATTAAAATATTACATTATAATTGTTCTAAAACAACATCAACAAATAAATGAAATAAGCATAATGGGCCACTTTAAGCTATGGTCACAATAATCGTACGATCAGCTAACGAGCAGTGTTTAGTCCATCTAACAGGACCACACGACGCCCTCGCTGCTCGCTTTACTCACTGCTCGTGGACCTTTTAAACGGACTAAACACTGCTTGTAAGCTGATCGTACGATTATTGTGACCATACACAGCAAAAAATAATTGCTCAACGTAGAGCAACATTTTAATCAATACGGTAGTAAAAAGGGAACTAGTCGTTTTCCGAGTAATTTTTAATCAATATTGCAAGATTAAAGGATTACCCTTTTATTGATTAAATTGTTTAATCCTTTAAAGAGTAAATATTTTAATCTGAAAGGTAGATTAAAAATTAC
Source organism: Ophiothrix spiculata (assembly GCA_000969725.1). Taxonomy (NCBI): domain Eukaryota; kingdom Metazoa; phylum Echinodermata; class Ophiuroidea; order Amphilepidida; family Ophiotrichidae; genus Ophiothrix; species Ophiothrix spiculata. The sequence continues at coordinate 41,015 of JXSR01S007054.1, read as the reverse complement.
TCTATTAGTAGACTAGTTCCCTTTTTACTCCCGCGTTGATTAAAATTTTAACCTTAATCGATTATTGATAGAATAAAAGGCATGGGGATGGAGGTATTGCTAAATCTATGGGGACTACCTGAACTTATTATTCAGAGGTAAATGTGATTATTAACTTTAGTATTAAAGTGCTGAATCATCAAATTTTATTGTCATATCAAGACTGATTTATTATTTACACTGCTTAAATTTGGCATCTCACATTTTCAACTTCAATCTCTGCAGCCTATTATGTAGTTACAGAGCTTTGGTTACCGTTTACAGAGAATAACCGGGAGAATAATAAGTCTTAACATTACAAATACCGTCGCTCAGAAAATGCTAAAACAGATCATGGCCATATATTTTAACGTACAGATCAACGACACAAAGAGGCCCGTAATTACAAAGCCACGAAGATAAACAGCGCTATACAATACATATAGGTGTGTCGATTGTGCACTGTGTGTGTATCGAAGCAGTGATTAAGCTTAAGCATGCTAAGTATATTCGCTGGACTCGCCGACAATGATAATTTGATAGTTCAGCATTTACTGCAATTGATAATCACATTGACTATAGACATGAATTCAGGTATTCCCATGGGTATAATAATCCATGCATCTCTACATGTTCTTGGAAGGGCTCCATTTTGCGTTGTGGTCACGTCGTTCTGCCCGGTAAATTTTAGTGTGTGAACCAGAAAATTTGCTCCGAATAGCGAGTAAAAATACCAAACGATTAAAAAATCGCGTTTTTCCTCTTTGTTGCGCTTACTCTGGCGGCGATTAACAAGAAAACACGTTCTTTGCTCTTCAAAGATTAAAAATATTAGTCTTTTTTTAATCGAGATGAGTTAATCACAAACTTTTAGTCTTTTTTTTGTTGCTGTGTAGCTTAACTTTATATGTGCAGCAACGGTGACAGCCCTATGCCCCCTCATTTGTGTTGCGTTCTGCGGGAAACAATTTAGGGACCAAGTGTACTTTTGGTCCAATCCGAAATTTTAGCGTTAGGGGTAAGGTTAGGGTTAGGGTCGGGTCAAGGTTATAGTGAGTCATGGGTCAGGTTTTGATGGGACCTAAAATATCTTAGAATATGCTACTTTGCCCTTGGGGGATATTCACTAAGTCACTTGTGACCTAACAGTTTTGGAATAGGGTAACTCGAATGTAAATAAACTCTTCTTAGGGAATTAGCAGTTAATACGAATCTCTTCGACTAACAAGAAATCATTCTTTATCTTACAATGTATGTGTTTGTGGGGACTGGGGATGAGGAGTGGTCAGTTACCACTCCCTAATGAAAGATACTTTGTCGAATAAAAACGTTAACGAAACTGACCTATTAGTTTCTGTGTAATAGTAAATTCATCCTATTATTATTGTAGGTTCCACCTCTAGGAAGGTCAGGATGTCCCGTCAAAGTCGGAAGGTGTTGCGGGAGATGTCACCTGCAAAAACACTATAGTATAGATATGAAACTTACAGAACATCTTTGAAAAGACGATTTTTCTTCTGTATTAGTCCGATCCATAGGAGGTTTATTTCTTCGGTGATACTATCCACCATTGTTCCCGCTAAGGCCGTATGTCGCGAAATTGGCGCAAAGGGTTTCCAAAACAAACGGACAAAAATAGGCTTTTGGTTACACACCACGTTCATTAATTCAACTTTTATTCAGTTTGAATTAAATTCTAGGCTCTTTTTGAGATCGTATGGCAATATCGAGATATATATGTCCTTTTTCTGTCTAAGTTTGGCCCATTTGGCGTAAAGTCAAAATTCTTAGCGGGAATCCACCATCACCATGATAACATAAAGATTCATCCACTGACCAGAAAGAACAAGTTCTAAGTAGCTTACTTATCTCACGTCGAATTTGGAGTGACATCAGTGGGCTATCTGGAACTTGGGTTTTCTATACAAAGACAGTGAATGAATTTTGTGTAGTGGATGATAATAACCCAAAAAATTAAGGTCCTATCGATCGGACTACTCTTTATAAGCAAAAAAAATTTACAGCAAAAGTTTGCACAAAATCATCATTTTCCGACTTGGAAGTACTAAACAAAATTACGTAAAGCCTTAACCCATTTCACGATTTTTGTAAAAACGGAAAAAGGTAGACCCTACCCTATACTATGATATAAAACAACGGTTAAAAACTGTACTAATTAAAGCGACTCTGTGGCTTTTTTGTAGTGACAAGGTCATTCTGAAAAAATACCAGTTTTGGGTCTAAAATTAAATAAAATTTAAAAAAAAAAATTTAAATTTAAAAAAAAAACTCGTTAACTGTATTGTAACACTTTTAAAGCAGGTGTGATGCTTGTATGTGTTCTAAATTTTCATAATATTCTAAACTCCCACTCGAAAAAAGTTTGTTCTAGCCATATCTCTAAAGGCGCTTATTCGTTTTTCATCACTTTTGACAGAGTCTATATTGTATAATTATCAAATAATTAATCCGGAATTGCAATCCTTGCATTTTAAAAATGCGACGTGTAATGCACATTACTACTTTTATCTGCACATAAATAATTGACTTTATATATATTTATGCATTTGTTTTAAAAACTTGCAACCCGAAAATATTCTGTCCAGTTACAAGGTTATAATGAGGTTATAAAAATTGATAAGTTACATATTCATGGGATTTTTACTTGTGGTGTATTTGTATATGATCCATGAAATCAGTTATTTCTATGACTAAATTTTTTTTTGGAAGATTAAAATATTAAAACAAACATCAATTTATTCAGATAAGTTACCTATACTAGTATGAATATTTGATGATTTTAGGTCGTTTTTTAAAAATAAGAGGTTTCTTAACGTTTTTAATTATGCGGAAATACTTTCGAGTGGGAGGGGATAGCACTGGTGTGCATCGAGTAAGCATATATTTTGTAATCTATTGCTTCCGTTATGTATTTTTGCTTATCCCTTACAGTATTATTTTGACTGCTTGTGTTAGTGTCTCTTTCACCTTTATCTGTTTTGGGCTTTGGATCGTCTGCATCAGTGCCCAATGTTTTGGTATCATCATCCGTTTTCAAGGATATATCTGGGTCAATATCAGGTACCTTGGTATATTCAGATTTGTGTTTCTTTTTCTGATTATAGAATTTTCTGTTTTTGTAAACATGGTCTTGGTCTTGTTGGTAATTTTCTTGATTATTAGACTCTTTTGCTGAGCCGAAATGATTTTCGATTTGAATAATGTTTTCGTCTCGTTTGGGGGGTTGTAAAGGCAAAATACCAGCAATATCTTCTTTTATTTCTCGAAGAAATGCTTTAACTCCAGAACCTTTCACTGTTGAAAGTAAAACTAAATCAGTTTCAGATGCATTGTTCTGATTAGCAGTTTCACTTGATCCATTTTTGCTTGTCTCTGGCGTGTTCGACGACCCTGCCTTGTCGACCTTTGCATCGTTCAAACTGGTATCATATGTGGCTGATTGATCTGTACCAATGCGATTATTCCTTCCATTTAGCTCATTGTTAGTTTTTCTGGCCTTGTACCTAAATATATTTAAACAAAATGATTTGACAAATATTAAACGGAGGATAACAGGGACATGGACATAAGGGTTGAGTCCCTAAATGCAGGGTTCGACTTTACCGTCGGACCCGACCGACAGAATTTCGGAAGGACTGACCAGTTCAGCATTGAGATGGTCCTTCGGTCCGATGATTTTTTTTTAGGTTGTCACTGATATTTGAATTAGAAGTCCTTCTGAAGGACCTGTAAATTTAGCGAAGGTTTTGTCATTTATGTGACTTGTGGAATGAAGAATCTCATTAGAAGCCAGACAATTGATGTCACTATAACTAAAGGCGAATTCCAGCGTGACAGGCGTGACCTTTGCATGAACCTTTTTTTCTCAGAATAGCTGGTAAATTTTATCTAAAGGCGATACCACGGAAATAGTCCTATATGTTATAGTAAACATTCGATATTGGATGCAAAAAGTGAAATATTTATTCTAACTCAATCACTGTCTTCACAATGGGGACACAAAGTGTCCGTGACAGGCGTGACCCAAACTGACATTGCCTTTTCAAAAATATGGTTTAATGCTGAATTCTATCTCTTTCCAACGGGAGATTTGATTCCTGCTTTCAATCAGGAAACATTTCACTTTTGGAGCTGTAGCTCTTAACTTGGTGAATACAGGCTAAATCATTTCGTGACAGGCGTGACGTGACAGGCGTGACATTTGTGCACACCTAGTAAAACTTGTTTTTTGTAATGGATCTGTTGTTTAATAACGTCTTTATTTATGATTATGATTTATTTTCAACAGTTTTGATACTGTATTATGCAAGTCTAATCTATTTTTGAGC
>JXSR01S007054.1:17355-27494 GCA_000969725.1 Ophiothrix spiculata | reverse complement strand
CCCCACCCCCTTCGTAGAACTAGGGTTAATTATTATTTTCTAGACTTTTGGCTGTTTTATTATGACTAATGCCATATATATATTTCACCGACAAGTTCAATAATTTTTTACCCACTAACACCCCCGCTCTTCTTTCGACATGTCACACAATTGAGGCAGGCATTTACGGATGCACAAGTTGCAGTTCCATAGTCCACATTTAGGAGTAGGTTTGGTTAAAAAAATGGTGACCTTTTTGAGGGCTGCGAACATGAATGGGTACATTTAAATATTGAGTGATCACCCGGGCATGTGGATTTTTTTAGAAATAGTGTGATCCTCTAGGTTGCATTGTAACAACAACAACAACAACATCAGATACAACTACTACTTCATTAAATACTCACTTGCACATGCAGCTATAATGGCATCGCAGACACCATTACTGATGCTTGAATTTTGGTCAGGTAAGTCTGGATAACATTCCTGTAAACTAGCTTCTTGTGTATCTTGATATATAAATGAAACGATAGATTATCATGATATTAATGATGTTATCAATTAAATGTGTTTCAAAGTGACACAACATTAAGCCTTGATTAGACCCACACTCTAATGTTCTTTATATATATAACTGTTTAAACCACATAAAATAAATACATTTTGAGAAGCATGCAGGATTATTGGTGAACATGATGGTGGAGTCATTTTTTGACCAAAATGGTCAATTTTGGCAAAGCGTCAAAAACAATACTCTTGCTCCCGAAGTTTCTGAAAAATGTAACCAAAATACAATAATTTTTTTAAAGTTTTATGGCTTATGGAATTGGAAATGGGCCAAAATGATCGCGTGTAAAACCACATCTACCGCCAAATCTACAGAAGTGGGAACACATCACTGTTTTACCACTAATAATATATAGCCATTTAATGCTAAAGGCACGTTATTGGTGGCGCTATTTCTATCAATCAAGTTTTCAGGTTTTAAGAGTCTATAGTTTTGACATTTGCCACATAGATAAGGTAAAGGAGACAAAAAACAAATTGTATTTCATGTTAAATTCACACAAAAAGCATTTAATTATGCAATATGCATATAATTAATTTCATAAAATGAATAGCGCAACCAATAATGAAACTTAAAAATATGGGCTAAAAATGATGTTTTTTTTATATCTTAAATGAGAATTTTTAAATGAGTGTGAAATTGATTTATGGAAACAAATATCACTGTTCAACACCTAATTCCAGAACTAGTTTGAACGATTTTAAGGATCTGTATTTATTGTAATAGTCCATTATTGTCGAAAATTAATAAATGAACCCATCAAAGAGTGGTAAACATAGATGTCCAAAGAATTGAAGAATCACTTCTGACATCAAAAATACTTCTAGAAGCCCAAATAACCCAAGTATGTTCACAGTTTCCCCGTTACTTAAAATAAGTACCTTTTGGTAGTCTTGGACCCAGGGTATGACAAAACGGCCCAATATAAAATCATCTCTAGCACCACGATTACAAAAGCTCTAATAACAAAGTTGGTACACGGATGCTTCATGACTTTAAAAGTGCCGTTTGGTAAATACAAAAGGCTCAAGCATAAATATGGTACAGAGATGTTCCACAACTTACAAAAATGCCTTTCGGAAGGCCTAGGTCCAAAGGCATGCTATTTGCCATAATTGGTGTATCAAAATCACCAAAACTACAATAGTGTCAAAACCCAACATTAGTACTTAGCTACCACATGACTTGAGTAGTCTTTGGCCAAGGGATCAGAGGCCTTGGCAAAAGGTCATAGGTCTCAGGTGCCAGTGATAGCAAGGTATAGACCTGATGGAGTAGTCAAGTTTAAATTGTGCTGTGCTGTAGGATATTAAATGACATGCGAAACATTCGAACGTGGCCTTAACATGAATGCAGATATTAAAGGATAACTAGTGGTGGATTTTTTTCGTTCGCAAAGAGAAAAAAATACACAGTATACAGAAACTTACCATCTCTACATTCATAACCACTTATTGTACTCTCTTCCATCTTATGATAATCACTGTCCTCTCTGTCAAACATGGCACCAGGATAACCCAACTCTCTGCACAACACCTGGGTGTTTGAGAAGCTCCATGGAATGGAATCCTTTCGCGAATAACATCCATTTGACGACTCATTATCATACGTTACTTGAACTCTGCCGACATTTGGTGATTTGGTATCTACTAGATTAACCTGAAACGAATCTAGGAGAGTTAATCATTAACTTTTCACGAGGGTGTCATTTTACACATTTCTTCTTCTTCTTCTTCTTCTTCCTACTATTGTACGAAATAATAATTCATTATAACTTATCCTCTAAAATTAAGAGTGAATAACAAATGCTTGAGTGAAATGCAAAAGGCAAAAGTAGGACGAGAAGTTGCTCGTCTCTAACATGTCTAACATGATTATGTTCATTAAGGGTACGAGGAATACACATGCTCAGGAAAATGTGAATCCTAACTATTTTTCAATCATAAAAAGATAAATAGTTTCCACTGCCTTTGCGGGGACTTGAACCATGGATTATGATGGGGGTTTGTCACGCATTACGAAACGAGAGATTTACCGCTGAGCCATCAAGGCAGCGTTGAGATGGTGAACTAAAATCTAAAACATAAACATTAGAATGCCGTATTTTTCTTTTGTTTACATAAAAATTGCAATTTTTGCCTCATTGGAATGCTCAATTTGTAAGTAAATTATGCGAATGGGTATGTCAGACAAAATGTAGATAATGTACTCGTAGATACTAAAATCAGGCTATTCACAGCTCAAACAGGGCGAACTCAGAGTCATAATTCACTCCCGGTGTTTCGGGCAAAACAACGCGGGTTTGTTACATTATCATTTAAAATCAACAAAACACATTTATAAAATATTATTTGTAATTCAATAAGAAGTATCAAACCTACAATCTGTCAAAATTTGAAAACAGGCGAATCGTTTGAACATCATAAATTTTTAAGGTTTCGGCGAAAAAGGTGTAAATTTTTCGAAGTAGTTTATTGACGTAATTTTGACCTTTATAATGGACGTGCAATCTCTACTAAAGTCTCATGTATAAACTAAAGACTCTATTACATATGTACGCCAAAAATTGTATTATTCTAACATGTGTAAAGAGGTAAAAAGTGGCAGTATAGATGCCGTTGGCAAAAATTGCACCCATTTAGGGACTGTAGCCTTAAGTGAAACCTCTTCCACAAAGCGTTAGCAAGTACGTACATAAAGTTTTTTCGTGTTTTTGCGCTTTTGAGTGCCGTTTGGGAGCTCTCGTCAATTTTTTTCAACGTCATTTCAGCGCCTCACCCCCAAAGGTGGCACCCGGGGAAACGTAACCTCTAGGCCCCTCTTTTTCTCACTATGTGAGACCCTTTAAACTTCTTTTTTTTTCTGTGCTCCCTTTGAACCCCCTCTCCATTTATTGCCTTCGTAGTCTTGTTTATCCCCTCTCTCTTTACTTTTTCTTCCTTTCTTTACCTTCTCTCATTCTTCCCCTTCCTTTCCCTGATCTCTCCCTTTCCCCTTCTGTTCCTGCTTTTCCTCTTTCTTTTCTCGTTTTCTCCTATTTTCATTCCCTTTGCTTTCTTGTTCATCTTTTCACCCAGGCTACACGCAATGTAATACTCCGAGAAGGGGAGGGGATTTGGCACTGTGCCCCCCCCCCCCCCCCCACTTTAGACACATCCCCTCAGTTGTTTTGCCAGTAAGTGCTTTATACAAAACATTTTGAATTTTAAATATTAAAAGCATCCACTTGTTTATTTTAGAATGGGAAGAAAACAGTTGGCATACAATATTTTATCTACAGGATACATAAAATTGACACAAAAAGCGACCTAGCAATTTATGAAGGGGACTAGAAAACTGCGCCTTTTACAGGATTTTTCACTTACCATAGCATTGTATTCCAGCTATTTTAGAATGTTCACAATCTGTAGTGACATCAAATTCACAGTAGTTAAGGTCCTCCAAATCTTTATTACAAATGAATAAGGGTAACAAATAAAGTGGACACATGTGAATGATTTTGTTAATGTAAACAACGTCCAATAATACACACCATTTTCAATATCTATGCATTTTTAAAGTTTATTTGTTATTAATCAATTAATTGATTAATGAATTAAATATTGTGTTTTTGTTCATTTTGGTGTTCAGATTCTACCATCATTGGTGAAAAAAACATAATCTGTATTATTTAACATTTCTATATTAAAGACAATTATTTGGTGAAACCAATATAGTGTAATATTTTAATATTTTATATCTAGAAACACACTTAATTTTTCATACCTCTTCGAATGATGTTTTTAAAGGTGGTTACACACGTCATATGCGGAAACAAATCTACCGACCCCATTCCACCGAATTTTTGGCAAAAACTGTGGTCCTCAAATAGATTTACACTCAAGAGCGCTGAATATTCTATGAATCAATAATTATGTCATGGGGATATAAATCATAGTTGAATAAAACCTATACCAATGCCGATTACTTTCTTTTTTCACTATAATGTTAAATGCATTAGCAAAAGTAAATTAGTTACCTTCGTCGCAATCGAAATTGTATAAATTTACTGTTGACCGGCCGATCTCATCGTACATTGTCGGCCATCCGCCGGTATATCCAAGTTGTCTACAGGCTGTTGTAGCTTCACGTTTTCCCCAACGTTTCTTACTTCCATAGTAACAAATAAAGCTCCATTCCTCTCCGAATTGGACATTGATAACCCCGGATAATGCGTATGGACTTACGGTAATTCGTGAAGTTGTTACATTTTGAATATCATTTCCTTTGCAAAACATGTAAAGTAAAAACAAACTTTAGATACGCATGTCATTCTGTACTTGAAATAAAGTGTAAAGAAAGTACTAGAAACATTTTTATAATGTTTTGCTTGCAAAAAAGTATAGTAGTATAAGTATAGTGTACTGCCTATTAAACCTCGTCTAACCAAGGGACCCCCCCCCACCCCCTTAGGTCCCCAGCCCCGCTGCACAATCCGATCCTAGGTATTTAAGTAATCTACGGTCATTTTGATGAATACAATTTGGGGTACCACCTAAGGTGGGGATAGGGTAGGTGGCCAAAGTTTTGTGTATGGGGGGGGGGGGGGGGGGGAAATTTTTTTGTTGGGGGGGGGGGGGGGGTTGCAAATAAACGAAATATTTTGATATTTTAAATTGCCGTTTTGAAAAATATCTGCATGCTATAAACAGATAAAATTTAAATTTAAAGAACATGTTAGAATCATCATTTTTCTTCTTTATTAGTAAAAATACCGTCAAAAATATTTTATTTAGAACCTTTTTGGGGGGCAAAATGTTGATTTTGGTGGCCATTGTTTTTAAATCCAGATCTTCCGATCCGAAAATTATTTATGACGTCATAACGCCTTAGCTAATTTTATGGTTGGATAGGGGAGGACCATACCTATCTATTGGTAGCAAAACCAAGTTCATAATAAAATGTCGCGCTAGATTGCACATGTTATTAAATTGCCATAGGCTCATTCCAAAGTAACGTTTGTGACCGAAAAATTGGAAAATTTCACTTTCAAATGGCCACAGAACCTAGCATAAGCATTATGTCAACGAGTTTGTTGTTGATAATGGTGCTCACTGGTGGGGTCAAGACATGTATATGTTTGATAATTAAATCATTTGCCAAAATCCTGAGTAAAGTCCATGTAACGTTCGGTAACGTTTGTGACTGCGACGGAAATGGTTCTTTGCTCCTAATCACTTCAAACTTCAATTTCTCTTAAGTGTCAACGACTTTTTTATTGCGCCTTACACCGATTATGGGAAACATATTGACAAATATTTCATAGAAGTTACAGAACATTATATCAACAGGATTTATTTTAATGCATTGTTTTGTGTTGTAACGTTTGGTAACGTTTGTGACATTTTGGTGTAACTTTTTGGTAACGTTTGTGACATTTTTGAAACAAAACATGTGCTCATTCATGCACGGATATACAAACTTTACAATTTCTGATTGGAAAATACTTCTCACGTACCAAGTAACAAATGTATGACTGAAAAACATGTTTATGTGGTCAAATAAAAAAGCTGATTTTTTGCTTGAAATTAAAAAGGTTCAGTTTCTACTGGAATGAGCCCATATACATTAAACCAAATGTTTGTAACCCGTTCATACTTAAACTCTAGTTCTACGAAGGGGGGTGGGGTGGTGTTGTATCAACCACCCCCTACCGAAATGTTTTCTGTTGCTAAAAATTCCTCGCGCGCAGCGCAAGGTGACTTGATGTACCTCTAAGTTCATCCTTTGCGCTTATTCTAGTGAAAACATTTTGATCCTACCACCTACAGTTTCCGTTCAAAGTTCGGAGGTCAGGGGGTTGGTGTAACTCCATGATTTTAAAAATGTACTTGTTAGTCATTTTTATAGCAGATATCCATTAAACTTGGTATTTAGGTGAAACTAGTCATTTGATTTCCTACAATATTGAGCAAAAAACCGCATGAAAAAATCGGATATTCCTGCGATTTATTAGACAACTTTGATTTTTGCCTATATTTCCCGTACAAATGCCGATTTTCAACATTTTGGTAATTATAACGTCACAGTGACGTTATCGATTGTGGATGACCTTGAATTTGGTATCAATGGAAAGAGGGGACTGATACCTATCTACTGGTACCACATAAGGGGGTCTGGGGGACTCGCTATAAAAAATTGAGGGTGGGGGTTGCAACAACCCCCTCCCCCTCCGTAAAATATGTTTGTGAAAATCGCTCCGTATAACTAGGGTTACATTCGATGGCAAATATTTGGTGACGTCACGACCAAATGTTTGGTATGGAAAATTTTGGTTGTTTTTCCTCTTTGTTTAGACGCTGTATTACATTCTTACTTAGTGGGTTTTTTTTTTCATTATTCTATTGTTTTTTCTGATCTTCAATAATTCCAAAATCCCAATGTTGTTGGACCTTGCGGTTAATTTCAATACCAATACCTCTGTTTTTTCTATTTGAATATTTTATTGTATTAACCCTCGTCTGCCCAGGCTGTTTTTGTAACACGCCTCCCCAAGAGGGCTGGGTGTTGTTACGCACCCTTCTGAATCTTTAAAAATGGAACCCCTATGAACTTACCTTTGCTATCAATAGATAGGTATGGTCCTCTCCTAATTAACAATACCAAGATCACAAAATTCGACCGAGGCGTTATACGTAATAATGACGTCATAAAGGTCTTTCACGTCGAAAAATCGGAATTTTGGCAAAATTGCCACCAAAATCAAATTTCCTATAAAAATTCTAAATAACGGATTTCCATTGGGTTTTTTGCTAATAAAGAAGGGAATAATAATTCAAGCATGCCCTGCAAGTTTCAGCTTCATATCATGCATATGTTTCAAAATGGCGACTTAGGATTTTCCTGGGCTTCACAACCCCACCCCCATAAACCCCAACTTTGACGTGACGGCCTACCATGACCCCACCTGAGGTGGTACCCCCGCTGATTATTTCATTAAAATGACCGTATAGGATGTAAAAGAGATTAACCAAATGTCTGGGGTCGGTTGATTTTGCATCAGGGAAAAAACCTTAAGAGGGTTGTAACAACCCTGGGTAGACGAGGGTTTACCTATTTATGTAAATGAAAAGCGATCGCAACCATTTACTCTCTGTAGTAGCAAAGGATCCAATGTGACTAGATATTCATCGAATTGCACTACATGGCATTGCATATAGTATTTTCATGTCATATTCTATCTGTTTTGACCTTTCAAACCTATTTCACAAACCGTTATGATATAAAAATCAATTTTGCAGTCAAAGAGTTTATTGTAAAATCACAACTTACCCACTGCATCTCGAAGTATGACAGCACACAATGCTAGTAGGAAAATTGTCATCGTTAATATGAATTGTAAGGCATGGCAATATTGCGAAACTAATTCAAAATAAAACTTATGAAATTATAATCATGTTCTATGCAAGGCAGCTCAATCTCTTAAAGCAAACAATGTGTTATCTAGTTATGAATGATATAAATGAATCACACATTAAAAATTGTTCAAAGTACAAAGTATATAAAGTATGTATATTAAAGCTAAAATGATAAAAACACATTGAATTCTTAACAAGTTGGGATATTGAATTTTTGCTTGTGATATTATGATATAATATAAAGACATCCACTGCATTCAAAGCGAGCAGGCCTACTCGTAAACCACCCTCAGGGGCGTAACCAATGGGGGGGGGGGGGGGGGGGGGGGGGGGGGGGGGGCAACTTCCCCCCCCGGGCGCAAAAAAATCGGGAAGGAGAGCAAAAAATGAGAAGGGAAGAAAGGGAGGAAGAAGAGAAAAAGGGAAGAAGAGAAAGGGGAAAGAAGAGGGAAAAGGGGAAGGAAAAGAGAAAAAGGAAGAAAAGGAAGGAAGAGAAAAGGGAAAGGAGAAAAGAAAAAAGAAATTATTCCAAAAATAGGCGTTTTTTAGCTAAAATAAACAAATTTGTCCAAAAAAAATTGCGCGCGCGCTACGCGCGCGTCAATTTTTTTTTAAAGCCAGTACAAAAATCGGGAAGCCTCTAGAGTTTTGCCCCCCGGACGGTCAAAGCTGGTTACGCCCCTGACCACCCTGGCTGGAATTGACACATTCAAAGTAATAGTCCTTGACCTTGAAGATGCAATTTCAGTGACAAATAAAATCCAGAGGTCGTATACCAGTTAGTGACCAAGCAACGAGGCTGTGGCGCTGCGAAGCCGCACCACAGCCGAGGACCAATTTGCTCTGGACTAAATATGTGGTATGCTGTTGTGCATGTCTTTGCAAGTCGACGCTCTTGTCAAGAATTAGAGACAATATGAACAGCTTTCACATATAAACACTTTTTTTTAAATTGCTGCTGTTTTATAATATAAGGCCTTTCATATTTTATTTATTTTTCGGTCCGTGAACACCATAGGGTTTCATTATTTGGTACATGTTTTCTATTGAAGCTTTCGATTGCTGATCCAAGACGTACATTTTGACACCTTTACCTTTAACAGTTCAGGAGATCAGCCGCCCTGCTCGATGCAGCAGTCTAATGAAGCTTCATCAAGCCGCATCGCGAAATTGCATCTTTCTTGCTGAACACAATTTTGCTTCACGCACACACTGGGTTATTTGCTTCCAATGCATTATATTACTGAGGTTTATGAAATAAATCTGGTCAACTAGACTTTTTTGATAGCTACAGTATCACTCCTCATTCAAGGAGCATCGTCAGGCCGTGTGATCTTCTGCCGGCGTTTTGATCCGTGATCTATTCTACACCGTCATATTTTACTATTTGAAGCAACCTGGATGATTGACAACATTCATAGATATACCCACATATTTATGTCTTCCCATAACTTTTCTAGGCAGTGTCAAGAAAATTTATGTATCAAAATTGTACGGTAATACGTTTTAACGGTGTCGAGTATTTGAGGATTACGCCACTGATTAGAAATGCCGTCTCTGTCATTTTCTACTAACTAGTGAGCATGTGCTGGCCTCTCAGCTCACGGCTGTTTGATCTGATTGAAATAGTGTTCATTTCTAACCAAATATAAGTTATTGGTGGCGCTATTCATATAAATAAAGTTCCTGGGTTTTTAGAATACATGGAGTTTAATTTTGACATTTGACACATGGAAAGGTGAAGGAGATCGAAAATAAATTGTATCCATGCTTAACAAAAATACTATATACAATTTCGACTAGTGAGCACGTGGCCACTCAGCCTGGATTTGTATAAATTCTGCACATGCCGTACCTATCCATGTGCAAAAGATTTAATCGTGGTAGTTATATTCACCAAGTATGACGCGAATGTTTTAACAGATATTTATAATTTAAAATGATTTTTAAAGTCATGCTAGGATCAGCTGCAAAGGGACTGAAGTTATTGACATGCATTTTAAGCATCATGGCATAAATATTAGAATTATAACGCGTTATGGGTACAAGTAAAATATCCAGATAGGGGAGGGTGGGGCATCATATCATATCAAACTTTATTTCCATAAAATTTTACAAGTAACATCAAGAACATATAAACAAAACAGGCAAAATTTATGGAGGAGTGGACTAGAAGGCCAGAAAGGCCTGTATGA
>JXSR01S007054.1:2751-13962 GCA_000969725.1 Ophiothrix spiculata | reverse complement strand
TGTAACTGGTGGTTTTGGTTATGCATAAAGCATCAAATTTACCATACAATTTACAAGCCCGAACTCAGCTCTTTGTGTGAGTTATCAAGAAAACGAGTTTTCGAGTTACCGTAGTAATCTTTTTGAGCAAAAGTAATTTTGTACTAGTGTCAAAATATTACTTCGCTGGTTCAAGTTAGTATTAATAATTTCGAGGTATGGTACATGTTCAACATATCATGAGATCAAATCCTCTTTGTTCTTTGTTTTGTTGGTATACCACGAGAAGTCAAAACTGGGACTATGGAGCGGGTTCGCCCACTACCACATGAGGTAAGTTGACCCTATGGCGAATTTGCCTAAGATGGTATGATAACCTACTCAGACTCGAGCACAATAACGTTATGACGTTTTAACACGATTTTAATTCTAAACAAGTAAATAGATCCTTATAACAAGACGCAAGAAGTCTTTCACAAGACTGATGGGAAATATGTGGCATATATTGCATACAGAATACTGTAGGTCACAACGTATCCTTTTAAAAGATCGATATTGTATTAATTTTTTACCGTATGACATTTCATCCTAAAAGGAAATTTTTGTATGCAGACCATCCCTGTACTTCACTTAAAAAAACATAATATATGAAATGAGTTACGGTAAAATGAGTACGACTCTTTTTTTTTTTTTTTTTTTTTTTGTAAATGGGACCAACTTGCCCCGCATGCGGGGTAAGTTATTTACTCTATTATTTAAAAACGATAAGCCGCAGAGTCTTAGTATTTACGCAACACATAGAGTTCGGGTATACAATGGTATATATCTATCTTGTGTAAAAAGGAAAATCTCCTAGACTTTATCATGTCAGATTCATGGGGGTTTCAATGAAAAGGGGCCCAATTTGCCCCACCGTCCCCTATGAATGATTGGCTTGTATTAATCATATTAGATTATTGTTATGGTTCAGGTGTAATATTATGATCTCAAATTAAAAAATAGGATCATGGACCTTTCTTTGCTTCTTTGCAGATCTTACACCCGGATCTTATAGATTTGCAATAACATTTGAAGACTTGAAAATGCGAGTTCCCCGACAGGCATTATATTAGCAGGGCAAGGGTCACGAGTGGCTAGTAGAATATTGGGCAAATTAGGGAGATCATTCCAGGGCGGTGCAATTTGCTATCATTTTAACAACAACAACAAGAGACGAGAGACTGAAAAATCTTTGATTCATGTTTTAAAAAATATAAAAAAGGATACCAATTTCCGACGGTTGGAAGTTTTATAATGACATTTTTATTAAAGTGGTCATTTTTAAACAAAATTGAAACTTCGGTACAGAAGTACTTTCTGTCGTCATAATTACGTAACGCCTTGACCGATTTTCATTTTCATGTAGACAACTGATTGGTGCTCCAGCAAAATGAGAGGAAAGTAGCTCTTTATGATTTTGAGAAAACAGTTACTGATGTGGAACATAGGTAAAATATTCAATGTTTGGTTTTTCTTTTTTGATGGAAGTAGCATCTTTAAATATTTTTAACTGGTAGTATAATTATATACGATAACATATATTACCTGCAAACGTTTGTTCTTTTATCAACAAATTCCAAACATTTTGTACAAATTGCAATATTCCGATGATATAATTTTTCTTTTTTGTAAACGATTGCGGATTATGACTCAAGAAGATGTTATAGAATAATTTAAGTTTCACATGAAATATTGTTCATAGTCTTAATACAATGTGTGTCAAGTTTGAATTTATTACCAAACCAGAATTAATTTTGAAACGCGATTCCAGCATTCCAGAGATACAACAAGAGCCCTTGGCATATGTTTCATCAAAGGATGTAATATCATCTCAAATGCAGTACATTTTATACACCATTGGTGTAACCATGTATTATAGAGATGGTACAAAAAAGGAACGCGTTGCCCGATGTCACAAGCAATAAAATGTTGTCACCTGTGAGTGAAGTAATACAGAAAATATTATTAGGCTAGAAAATCTCTTGTTTGACGTAGACAAAATTGCAACACAAGAGTTTTTGGTTGAAATTACTGTTGATGAACTCCAAAACAACATATTCAAAATGTAGGAAAATGTACGCTTGTCAAAGTTCGTTAATTTGCATAAAACAAAATGGCTGCCAAAACAACGGGTGAAATTTCAAAATTGGTCAAATCTTGTTCATTTGAGCATTTTGAGAAAACCAAGATGGCCGCCAAAATGTCATCAAAAACATGTTACTAGTCAAATCTCGTTCAAAACCACTCCATGTTCCTCTAATCACGAGGAAGCAGTAAAAGTATACTTTTATCTATGTCTGAAATATGGTTCTGGAGTTATGGCCAAAAAGGTAAAAGGTCATATCAGAGGTCACGGAACTGGCCGTATGGGAGTCGAAAATTTCAAAAGTGTCCGATTTTGTTCAAAATGGTCTCAAACTATTCCTCTTGCAAAACTGTCTGCACAAAGTAAAAGTGCATCAAATCAGTTGTTGCTATGGTTACATGTCAAGGAAAACTTGCAATGTAACAATGCAATGGTAAATATGGACTTTGTTTTGCCTGCTACTCATGCTACAATTGACCTGACACGCTTCAAACTATCACTTTGTGTAGACACTTTTGCAAGAGGAACAATTTAAGACCAGTTTGAACAAATTCGGACACTTTTGAAATTTTGGACTCCCATAGAGCTAAATCCGTGACCTCTGATATGACCTTTCACATTTTTGGTTTTAACTCCAGAACCATATTTCACACATAAATAAAAAAAAATTAATAGATTGACTAGTCTATATGGTGTTAGAAACATTGAATATTGTTTTGAACTTTTTTATTGACCCTTTTGAATTTTCATTAAATTTGGGAGGCTATCCACGTGTTGAAGGTACACAATTCGTCGGGCGCATCACATACGGTCCTATCTAACAAAATGTGTGTTTCGACAAAAACGCGATTTCAAATCTTCCTTTCGTAATAAAAAACACTGATTGTGTTAATCATTACCAGGAAAAAGGTGATATCATTACGAAAACACTTTATAGTTTTTTACTTAATAAAATAAATACTGGCATAGCCAACACTGTTTTATTTAGCTGTTAACTCATATAGATCAGTATGTGATAAAGATATTTCGTGTTTTCCAAGCGATATCCAAGATAGACCCAGATAGACTCGTATGCAACATATTCATCGCCGTATTATAAAACCGCGTGATTGTCGTATCGGTGTTCCACATAGGGGTGATGCAGTTTCACATACGGTTCTATCTTGAGATAGAACCGGAAGTGATGTGTTTTTTTCGTTAATCGCATAGTGAATTGCCTGAGATAGGTCGAGATAGCACCGTATGTGAAAACATTAATTAGAATTTATTGAACATTAATCAAATTTGTTAAATAATATCTCATTGAAACCACATCTGAAATTCTGTAATCATGAAGAGTTCAACGTCAAAGAATTAATTCCAATTTTTCTCAAAAACGTCAAAAATACGAGATAGAACCGTATGCGATGTAGCCAAAAATTATTTTCTCTTGAAACGCATCAATAAGATTCACGGTCTGATCATGGAGAATGGAGATAAGATGGTCACATCGATCAATTAGCATATATCGGTTTTTGTCCTACCTGTTTAGCGTAGCCTTTAGCAGAATCACAAGACATCATCAGACACAGTGTTTTAAAACCAATTTATACTTATTAAGTATTTTCAAAAGACACATTTTATGTTTTAAATTGAACTAAATATATTGTGTGTTTGTTTAATGTGTATGTAAGATGAACAGTTTAGCAGAGACTATTATCTAATATGATGTATCTTGGTATGGGATCACTTGTCATTAGATTCTCATAGGGCTCGACGCTGCGCGTCTCAACATGCTCAACTGATGAGAGTCTAATGACTCGCCATCCAATACCAAGACACATTTTATCTGATAAATGTGATAGAAAGAAAATGTTCGGTTTTACATAATATTCGAAATTGTTTACTGTATCATACTTTTAAATTGGGAGCGCACCTCTTACTTTAAACTTTTTTTGATACACCCTGCAGTACCAAGCAACTAAACTTTTGGCGTGTCAATTTCAAATACATAAGCGTTTTTTTAATCATCCGTCCTTAGGAAGACGTGTTACATGAAAGGACACAGGAACACGAGGGTTAATTGCATATATCGTAACTAGTCAAAATGAGTTTAATTATTCTTTATCTTTGCTTATTTATTTTTTCATCCTTGCTTGACGTGCTGTATAGCAGTAGTTGAGCAACTTTTATGCTGCAATGAATCCCCTTATTTATAGTATCTGTTGCAAATATCAGATGTCCTAAATTAGGGCGGTTTTGGGTAGTCCATTGAAGCTCATGAATACAACTTAAGATTAGTACCCCCGGTGTAAAGTAAATGCTATAATGAACAGATTTGAAAGTTTACACAGCACTTATATAGATTATTGAAATGATTCTACACAGAATAAATACTGCTGTTAACTTCTACTTTCCTTTTAGGTATGGGTATTATGTGCAACAATCACCTCTCGTGGTAATAATGGATTATTTTTCCGCAGAAGTTATAGTTCAGATATTAGTGGCAAATGTAACAGTTCTACTGAGTAAGTAGTTATTTGATTTATAAAGTATCTGCCATGTCTATTAAAGTATGAAATTGAATATTCGCCTGTACAACCTTTGCTGGAATTGCCCAACAAAAAGGCATTTGTTCCTTGAGCCGTTCGTTATAAGCATAAAAATAAAGTACCTATTCACATTCAGATTTTTGTGACTCAACAGGAGGCTATCACTTATCTTACATTTTTATGTTGCTGCAACTGATGCAATAATTTGAAATTCAGATATCTTCATCAACTTTGTGAGATTGCTTCAGTCATTGTATAAATATCAACAAAAAACTATTACTACGGACTCTCATGGGTATTTTTAATAATATTAGTTTAGATTAAATCATCTTTATTCAGGTATATACTTGGAAAACAAAAATGTGAAGGGTTAACATAAGATGTCTCTATTAACACGGCAGTGGTATTTTACCCTAAACGATTTTGATTATAACTACTAGTATTCCTATTTTTCCCCAAAGATTGTTGCATTTTGCAATTCTTTCAACAACTCAGTACATGTATCTAACTTTGCATATATTTCAGTAACAGGAATCAACATAGATGATATACAGCTAGAGAAGGTCAATAACAACGCAAATGAAGGCGTGGTCTTATTAAAAACTAAAAATAATTGGATATCTATATGCCAAGATGGTACCAAGAAAAACTGGGGAAAGAAAGAATCCATGATTGCCTGTCAACAGCTGCATCACATGGGTGGTTGGCCGATTGATGTCAATAGACTGGCTACTGATTATTCGAAGTTTAGCTTTGTTGATTTTGATTGCAGCTCATGTAAGCCTTATAAGATCTTTCTGTCATATTTTCTTAAACTTTCATCATTTTACAATGAAGGAGATGCATTTGCTCAAATATTGGTGTTATTATGAAATATGTAAGAAACTAGGTTTAATTTCCTTCATGTTAATATTCATCTCTTATTTTAAGTGTAATAGGCTTCAAGCCAAGTAGTATTGTCATTTACCCTATAGTCTTGCTATATATATGGTACCACTTCCCCCTTAACTGTTGATCGCGGATTGCACCAAAACGAGAAACAAGCGAGCCGGGCATTTTAGTAATAACTTACTAGTAACATCCGTTACGTAATATTAATGAAACAATAGGCGGTACAACTGAAGGTGGAGGTATTGTAAGCCGTCAAAATTGAAGGATAGGGTAGTAGTTGCCAAATCGAAAAATATCTGCATGGTATGGACTTGGAACTTTCAGGACATGTAGCATTATCAATTCCGTCATTAAGTAGGAAAAAAGGGTAACAATCCGATATTTAGATTTTCAGTGTGCCATTTTTTGAAATAGTGACAATTTCTCTAAAATCGGAATTTACGGAATTTGAAACGCTTTAATTACGTAACACAATGGCCGATTTTTATGATATTTGTATCAATAGAAAAAAGAGACCCATACACCCATACTCTAGAACCAAACTTTTTGCACGTCAATTTAAAATCAAAGAGTGGTAACCACCCCACCCCTCAAGAAGACGTGCTACAAAATAAGCCCAAGTAAGACGAGGGTTAACGATAAAAGGAACAAAAATATTAAAAAAAAGTTAAAACCAACTGAGCATAAATGATGATGGTCAATGGCGCGGTATATCGTTTGTTCAAGGATTTGTAAACGTATATATTTAGCAAAAGCAATAATCATACCGTTAGTCTCAATTCAAAATTTGATTAAAATTATTCCAATTTCGGCTAGAGGAGAAGTTACATAGAATATATTATTGTGGTAGATCTGAAAAAAGGTGTATTTACCTCCGTTCTACGAAGGTTAGGACGTTTCTAGCTAGTTTTTTTTTCTACAGTTAAACTTTCCTAGACGAAGCACCAAATGACTCATTCTATTTGGCTAATTGACTAGATGCAGTCAATCAATTTTGTAGTTTGTAGACATTTTTATTTATAATTTTTCTTGTGGTGATTAATAATTTGTAAGAATGGTGTAAATTGTAATGTTGAATGATCATTTCGCATGTATCATTTCACCACTGTGAACGACACATAAACATTATTTAAAGGAGAAGTAAGCTTACCATATAGATCTGCTTGTACTTTTTTCGTAGAAATTCGTAGACTATAGAGTGATCACTGTTATTATTACAGGTTTTTTTTCTCTCTCATTTTAGCTGATAACAAATTAAGCCGTTGTCGTGGTGCGTATATTGGAACTTGTCCTTCCGGATCTCAGGCTGCAGCAGTGCACTGTTACAGCAAGTATTATTATTGAGATTATATCAACTTCAAGTTTCAATATTGACAAGTGTTCGGTACTCGAATATCTTAGTGCGCTGATACGAAAAAAGTACCTTTTCAGGACAGCTTTCGACATTTAGGGTCGTCTTTTTACGATATGTTCGACTTTAGGGTCACTTTTCTCCAGGTATTCTAAAGTTCCAAGAAATACAATATAAAAAGCTTCCGATGTATTACATTTATGTTTTTACGGCAGAAAAATCACGAGTTACGCTCCTTAGGGCCCATTTCACTGTGATATGCCATCAAGGGGTCAAATTTCATGACGCCATTTGGGGGGTTAATTTTAGTGTATTACGGCATTTATATAGGGCTATGATTTTAAAACATTTACGCCATCAAGTACAAAGAAGTACATGATTACGCCATTTAGGGTCAGATTCTAGGTGCTCTGACGAGTATGGGTACCACTTTTTTCTTCGAGCGGCCCGTATCTACAGCATCCCTATAAATCCTATCAAGTTCCTTGTGTCGAAATACTATAACCAGTCCATACGTGATCAACATCATATGTCATTCTGTTTAGCATAATATAGGCTAACTGATGCTTATCGTACAAGATTCCTCCAGCAAAAACGTGATGATTTACAC
This sequence comes from Ophiothrix spiculata, assembly GCA_000969725.1. NCBI lineage: Eukaryota > Metazoa > Echinodermata > Ophiuroidea > Amphilepidida > Ophiotrichidae > Ophiothrix > Ophiothrix spiculata. Next base: position 6,475 of record JXSR01S007054.1, on the reverse strand, counting down.
GTGTACGGTTTTAATGAACTTGATGAAATATTGCCATCTCAAAAATGTGGGTGTATATTTTGGAGGGCGCCACGTTTTATTGGTTAAATTTCTTTAGCTGTCTGAAAATTTATTTGTACATTTTACATAATATATCTTTACTTTATTAGGCACGTTTACCGTTCATTTACGCGGTAATTCTGCACCAAACATTGGCCGAGTCGAAATTAAATATGATGAGCTAGTAGCTGATGTTTGTTACGAATCTGGTATAGGTCATAAGCAGGGATGGAGTTTCGCTTATGCAGAGGTTGTGTGTGACGAACTTGGGTTTCCGGGAACAATGCTGGCTAAGCAAGGGACAAATAATAAGGACGTGACGAATTATGGCATATACAGTATCAGCTGTAGCAAAGGTAAGTAACAAAGTTTCACCCCGAATAATACCACGGCATTTTTGTCGTGTAAATGCCTAAACCACCACCGGTATCCCTAAATGCTAAATGTTAGATTTATTTTAAGATCAGCATATAGTAGGTACAGAGGAAAAAACACGTATTTCTATGGATCAACAAATGTACAGGTAAAGTGGAACTGATCACAGTCTGCACATTTATACACCCCTTCCAAATATTATTTTTTAAAAGGATATGTTTGGTATCTATGTCCAAAATGAACAAATGTTATTGGATCGAATGTAACCTTCACACAAAAGACACATTTATTAGTCAGAGTTCAAAGTAATACTAGTATGCAGTCAAACGTATAAATTGACGTAATAATTATGAAGGCAACGATAAAAAATGCGTTTCTTTTTTTTTTCATATCGTAACCTTCAAACTAATGGCCAAATTGAAAGATCAATGTCTAATAATTGAATACGCTAGAATAAGAACATCCCAACTCCATAGCTGCCTTCTGTTAATCATAATTATAAAATATAAATGCATACAAATTTCTGAAAATGCTTTCTCATCACTAAAATAGCATTTCCATGTCAATATCCTAATCATAGTGTCATATTTGACCTTGTAGTTTACTTTTTTAGACATTGTTAGATAATTGTTACAGTACATAATTGCTATATTAAACAGTCATAATAAGAACACCCCAACTCCATGAGCTCCTCTCTGCAACTTTATGCTAGGAAAATTATCTAACAATGTCTAACAAAGTCAACTACAAGGTCAAATGTGAGGCTATGATTGGGATAAAGATATGCAAATACTTTCTAGTGATTTGAAAGCATTTTCCGAGATTTATTTGCATTTATATTTTACATAACTTGACAGAAGGCAGCCCATGGAGTTGGGATGTTCTTATTCTAGCGTATTCAATTGTAAAGCTCCATGAAGTCTCGGAAAAAGTATACTTTAGGTGCCAAATACTGATTCACAAAATTTGGACAATGCTAGATATCCAGATATTGTCCAGTATTATCCAGTTCTAGTTAGGTTTTGGTATTCCAGTATTGTTGGTCAAAAATACTAGTATATAAAAAGTCCAGTTTCACTTCTTATGGTGAGATCGAACAATCATCGTCTTTTCATCCTACCCCTAAAGCGTAGTCTTTAGCACAATCATAAGATATAACCAAAGACGGTGTTTTGTTTTGTTTTTAATTATTAGATATTTTCATAGCAAAGTCTGCCTTTGCTCGCCGTGTATGTCAGATATAGGATTCAATAGAGCCCATTATTAGATATAATGTATCTTAGAATGGGGTAATTTGTCATCAGAATCTCATAAGGCTCGCCTTATGAGAGTCCCCAACCCATACCAAGATATATCCTAGCTGATAATGGTCTCTGTTTCTACCTTTATCCAGTACAGAATTACAAAACGTCGCATCTTTGTAGCTTTTAACGATTGTCATTGGTATTTTTATTCTCAGTGAAACCTACATTCCACGAATGCTTCTCAGAAGCTCCTGTTGCACGTCCACCTAACGGTTCATCTTGTGGAGTCGGGAGGAACAAAAACAATAACAGTGCAGTGGCAGTGTGTGCAAGTACGTTTAATTCAAATACCATATCCTTTCCAAACACGTTAATTATCTTGTCCTTTCCAACCATGTTTAATTCAAATATCATATCCTTTCCAACCACAGTATCATGTCCTTTCTAACCACGCCTGTGCAAACATTTGTGTAAGAAAGAAACACTACAGTCATATTCCATCACGGATCTGAAAACACAATTTTGCTGATGAGTCTGTCAGTTTTTAGAGTAAAAATAACCACGATAAATATCGGCCATTATGAAACGTTCGAGAATATTATATAGATTGTTATCAATTTTAGTTCCAGGGTACTTCGGATGTTTCCACCTGACGACTGAAATACCAGTACAACGTGGTGCCGATATGACGATCAACCGATGTCGCCATTTCTGCAGAAAGCAAAATATGCCCATTGCATTGCTATATCAGGGAAATGGTTGCATATGTGAAAACGCTGGACTCAACTCAGCAGTCATAGGCGATGAATTTTGTTTTGCATTATGTTCTGGAGATGCAGACCAGGTTTGTGGAGGACCGAGTACCGTGTCTGCTTACAGTGGTAAATACTTGTTTTTAGATAAATTTATTTATCATCAAATTGATATGGTGTAAAAAATGGTTTGAAAACGTTACTAACAGGGTGCTCCTTCCATCCATGACTTTCAAGTTTAACTGATATGATTTATTTTTGATAGACATTGAAACCCTCTAGATTATTTGACCCAACGTTTTATACTATTAGTTATTACAATGTGTTAAGTTTAATTCGGATCCCGAACATACGTCTTGCCTTATGAGAGTCTACCCTGGAGAAAATCGAGTACAATTCTAGTACAAAAAGTGTGTACTAGAATCATGTTCCAAATGTGGACATTCCAATCTTGAACTAGAATTGTACTCGATTTTTACCAGGGTAATGACAAGCCATCCCATACCAATACACATAATTTATATCTGATAATGATCTATGTTTAACAATTTATATGACATACACGTTTAGCAAAGTTTCACAAACATATTATACATTATACAAAGACCCCTCTATGTGGTACCAATTCATAATTACCATTGTAGAAAATTACTAAATAGTTTAACCTTAATACCAAGTTTGAAATGAATATCTGGAATATAAATGACTTAAAAGTACATTTTTTAAATTACCTAGTTACACCAACCTTCCCCCTCCCCTAACCTCTGAAGGTGGTAGGGCTCGACATTTTTGCTAAACTACGCGCACAGGACGAAATTAGAGGTACACCAAGTAAGTGATGCGCGCATGAAGTTTTTAGCGGCAGAAAAAAATCACTAGTGGGTGGGTGATTGTTTACGTAAGAGGCATTTCTTTGATTAACATGTTGCAAAGGTTCTAAAACACCATATTGTAACATTCTTCTTGTTTTTTGTTTTGTTTTGTTTGTTTGTTTATCTGTTTGTTTTGTTTTACTCGCTTGAAATTAAAGTAAATGAATATGCGTGTGTAGATCCTGACAACGTTGATGGTGTTTACTTCTTCGGTGATAGATATGGTGCAAAAAACTGTTTGTCAGATTCGGTTATTGAAGATAACGATGTACTTCAGTGTGTTATTGAAGAAAACCGTATGATTTGGAAAAACGTCTCAGTTGAGTGCCCAGGTAATCAAATCAACATATTGTATTTTATCTTTTATTGTTTACTTTTGTATTTTACTAAATGTGCTTAATTAACTAGACACTTCAGGTGATTTTTAAATTATGAATCAAAT
>JXSR01S007053.1:7016-19559 GCA_000969725.1 Ophiothrix spiculata | reverse complement strand
AAAAATGTACTTTTTAGTCATTTTTATAGTAGATATCCATTTCAAACTTGGTATTTAGGTAACACTAGTCATTTCCTACAATATTTAGCAAAAAACCGCATGAAAATCGGATATTCCTGCGATTTTTTAGAAAATTTTGATTTTTACTTATATTCTCCATACAAAAGCCGATTTTCAACATTTTGGTTATATAGTGACGTCATACATTTTTGGATAGATATACAGACTAAGATAAGCAGATATTTGAGTGTATCACGTATATTTTGAGAAATGGTAATACAGACAGTGTTAAATATCTCGGGATGGTGTGCTAAATTACATATCAAGGTAAACAGACATTTGATTGCAGCCACGCATATTGCAACTGTTGCTAAATCATCACTATACGTCATGTAAAATAAAGTCTCTTTAACAGGAAAACTATCCCGACACTGAAAAAACAGCGTTTAAGGGGTGGGTTGGGTTGGTGAATTCTCCTTTACAATTGATCTCCGTTTGCACCAAAAGACGAATCAAAGCAGCCTTGGGTATTGAAGTAATTTTATTTTCGCCGTCAACAGTGGATGGTAGGGGGTGGTTGCCAACACAAAAAATTGAATGAAGAGTATTTTAGTCAGATGTTAAAGACCAAAAATGAATACGAATAAAGGCTTCAAGGGATTAGGTTAAGACTCACATGGACACGTGCGTTGATATGATCAACAAATAATGCTTTATTGTTTGTACTTATACTTTTTACTTGTGACTGTAAAATGGTATTATTATTTGTATTCCTTTTAAGGATGGAGATACTGCACTGATAATAGCTTCTTTGAATGGGCACTTAGACATTGTGCGGTGTCTGGTTGATTCCAAGGCCGATATAGATTTTCAAAACAAGGCAAGTAGTAACTAAGTATCTGCTCCCACATAACTGGCCGTAAATAATAATGGGATTAAGGATTTTCTATCAAATTAAAATATTTGTAAAGTCAATTTGTTTCAAACAACAACAAAAAGTAGTACAGGTGACTGTAAGTAGCATTTTTTTAAATGTACGTCCGCAACACGCCATTTTTAGCATTTTGTCCATTTAGGTTCTTTGAATGGGCACTTAGACTTAAACTTAACAATACTAGCAAAGAAAAATTAGAACTAAATGTTGGAGTTACAATTTCAAAATGTTCGACCGTTGCCGACGTGGATATTTGAAATTTTCCATAGAGTACAAGCTGCATCTATTATTTCTTAATAATTAACATGGATTCAGAAAGAGACAAAGTTTCAAATCAAAGGATTTTCTATCAATTTGAAATTAAAATATTTGCAAAGTTAATTTGTTTTAAACAACAACAAAAGGTAGTACAGGTCACTACACTACGAGGGAAGCGGGTTAGTGTAGCGGTATTTCCCTCGCTTTGCACCAATGAGGTCCCGGGTTCGAGTCCCGCGCCCGGCGCATTATGTGCATTTGGTTTTCAGTCCATGCTCGCTTCCGCAGGTTTTTCTCCGGGTCCTCCTGCACTAAAACGGAATATTAAATGAAAGATCTAGGACCCCAATGGAAATAATGGGTTTCATTTGACTAATGCTATAACCTTTAATTTGAGACATAAAATGGCGTTATTTGAACGATGTTTAATTTTCGACGATTTTGAAATGTGGTTGACCTAATTACGGAACAGCACCTGAAGAAGAAGCTAATTGGAGATCTTCTCGTCATCAAACATAGAGTGAAAGTCAAATAGTTGATACTTTAAGTTAGTAGATACAATGCGACAAAGAACTTTAATAGAGAAGGAGAAAGTCTCGGTGAAGACAAGATGCTGTCAAAAGTCCTAAAACGATAAGACATAAATGGGATAACTTCTCCTAGATGTAATACTAAAGTGCCATAAACCAGATCAGTGGTCTATACTTCATCTAATTCCCAAGCCAAAGAATGGAGATCTTCCTATCTTCTACTTCAACAAAGACTTACAACATAGTTTAATGTTTCTCTTAACTTTTAGATTAACGAAAATTTGCACTGCAGCTACAGTTATTTTAAAAATCAGGTTTTACCTTTAATATGTCTAACGTTAAGAGCCCACTTTCATATCAAGAGAAAAAAATAATGTGTAAAGAAAACAACTTGACAATTACCATCGAGGCTAACAAGAAAACCATCGATTACCTCGATGAAACTCTGGATCTAATCACAGGCACATTCAAACCGTTCACAAAAGTGTATAACAACCCTTATCCAAAGGTGATATTTTCAAAGATATGCTACCATACATTATATGCTTATCCTTAGGAGCAACTACAACTTAAATAATCTTCAAAAGGTAAAAACGAGAAGAGTTGCAACACCCCATCCATTGAAACGAGGTTTAATTAATTTATTGTTGTCGTTGTATATTTGCAGGAAGGATGGACTGCATTGATACATGCAGCAGCCAATGGTCATGCAGGCATTGTTGAATATCTGGTGGATAGTCATGCGAAGATAGATATACAGACCAAGGTAAACAGACATTATTGTAAATGTATCACGTGATTTACGTACCCAGCCCGATATTGAAAAAATAGCATTTAGGAAACATAACACATGAAATGGAGTGTGTTGGTTTGGTGAATTCTCCTTTTTCGATTGATCCCCGATTGTACCAAAACACGAAACAAGGCAGCCTTTTGCATTGAAGTAATTATTTTTCCGCCGTCAACATTGGATGGTAGGGGTGGTTGCCAACGCAAAAAATGTAGAAAAAGTGGGGGAAGGGGATACACGGGACGTCCAATTCGAGAAAACAATATCCGATACCCAAAGAAAGAGAAAAAAACTTATCCTTTCTCTTTACCTATCTGAAACAAGACGTATCCTATTTGTAAAAATGACTACTACAAAATATGCAGAATGATGTTGTAAGCAATAAAAGAGACCAGTATATTACTGACAAAGAAAAGAAAAGGATCCCGTAAGATTCTTTCTCTCTGTTCCAGTGGCTCTAAAAAGAACCGTCCGTGCATACAATCCGAAGATTATATGGGAAGTGGATTCATGTGGCATAACCGAATTAGTCCCGTGAGACTTATTATACCATTCTGGTTGAAAAACTGTGCACCTAACTACGGACTATAATCCTTTTTTTATTTTTTTTTTCCTTTTTATTTTTCTCTTTTTTTTTCAAGTTCTTTGGCAAAGCGTACATTGCATTTAAACATGAACAAATAACGTTGGCTTGATGCGGCGTCTTAACCCTTGTCTTACCAACGTATATTTTGTAACGTTTGTTACTAACGGGGATGGTTACCCCCTCCCCCCCCCATGAAATTGAAATTGGAGTGCTATAAGTTGCTTTGCTTTATACCATAGTATAGGGTAGGGTCTCCTCTATCCATTGGTACCAAAATCATGAAAATCGGCCAAGGCGTTACGTAATTATGACGTCATAAGTACTTCCGAGTCGGAAAAATCACGATTTTGGGCAAAAATGGCCACCAAATCGATTTTTTGCTGTAAAAGTTCTAAATATCGGAATTTTGTCGGGTTTTTTTGCTTATAAAGAAGGGAAATTGTGTTTCTAATATGTTCTGTGAGTTTTAGGTGAATACCATGCAGATATTTTTCAAAATGGCGACTTGAAATTTTCTCAGGTGGCAACCACCCCCCCCCTACCTTCCGACAGATAATAATTATTAATTGTCTACCTTTGACCAGACAAAGGTAGACAATTGTCCGCGGGAATAGACTTTTCGATTTTTCCTCTGGATAAAATTCAATTTTGAAGATTTTATAAGCGCAATTTAGAGTTTACTATGTTCATTATGAAAACAAAATATATTTAAAATATCCGAGTTGAAAAAGTTTATTTTCTAAGACTTTATAAAAGCAATTTAGAGTTCAAAGTGTTAATAATACATACTACGAGTTAAATTATTGAAACATGCTTTCGACGTGTCCACGGACACCACCCAGTCTGCAGTTCGAAAGTCGTTCGGTCACCGGCCGATGGCAAGTCGGTGTCCGCTAAAATTCTACCCGGTATGAAGCCGTAAACATATCGTAATCTCTTCGCAAGGCTATGTGACGAGGGTATAAAATTAGATGAAAGAATGTAATAAGGTAAAGTTTTAGCAGCCGACATTCAGTTACGAAAAGAACGGCTTAGTTTAATTATTTTTTTTTTGCATAGAAAATCGGCACAGCCCGTCGTTTTGACGATGCTCATGAATATTCATGAATTTGTGACACACATTTAAAAAGACCCATACACTCATCCGAATAGATCATCATAAATTCAAAACAATGTTCCATTTATAAAGATGAATACATCTTGTAAAAACATCCCAACATCGAAAATAATTGAAAGTTTGCGAAATATATGTGAACATTTATGTAATTTCTTCAGTGATTTTTTTTTCATTACGTGAGGTCAAAGTTGGTCTTTGTGTTTTGCAAAAAATCTACGGTTCTGGACTTAGTATATTTAAGACATTTGGTCAATAGAAAGCGACAATACTTCTGTAACAGGTTTGCTAAAATTGTTGTGATAACAAAAAGACCAAATATGGAGAAATCTGAATTTTTGACCTTATTTGGCATGGAACTCATAAATTTAGCCAAAATCCTGAAAAATATAAATGACGTAACATCCGAGGTGGGTGTTTTAAATTGCAATTCCCATTCCAAAGTCATTAAAAAAATATTTTTAGCCTGTTTGGAAGCCCAAATGGCCAAACAAACGTGTTTTTTTGTGATTTTCTCAAAAAATTTGATTTTTGATCATCTTCCTTGTGAATTTCCTTTCTGGTAATGTATACTTTTATTAACTTCAAGCACTTTCTTAAAAAGTAAACTTGCATTCCCCCACCCACCCTTAAACTGTTTATCTACCCTGAATCTGTTTTTTGTTGTTGTTGTTGTTGTTGTTGTTGTTGGTGGTGGTGGTGGTGTTGTTGTTGTTGTTGTTGTTGTTAATGTTGTTGTTGTTGTTGTTGTTGTTGTTGTTGTTTATGTCTGATTAGAGAGGCGCTCATTTAATTTCTGTCTGGAGTTGTACATGATGTATCTGCAGTGTTACATAGGATTTTAAAAGCGTTCCTTCATTCATCCAATTATATCTCATAAGTTAGTATCTGGAGTGGACAAAGTGTCATGTGATTAAACAATCTCGGAAAAGATATGGGGCGTAATGGTGGAATCAAAATGTGGAGCCATTGAAGAGAAATTTGGAAAAAATGTAGTGGGATAGGGTTAAGGATCAGAATTTATTCTTTTGGCTTCAGAGTTTTTAATTTATTTATCCAAAAGGATTCAAGGTGGTTTATTGTGTGTTAATTTTCGCGTTGGTTGAGTATTTTCTGTATGACTTAAAGTGGTATGTCAGATACTGAATGATTGGGGTTGAAATGAGTTACGATCGCCATTGTTTCTTACAGGACGGAAGAACTGCATTAGAGGTTGCAGAAGAGCAGGGTCACACAAACATTGTCAGATATCTGATTGCTTCAAAAGCTGAATCTGAAACGCGACACGAGGTAAGTAGTGATTCCAAATTCTCAGAACCAAGTTATGATTATACGCCTACTCAGTAGAGTTTTGTTTTTCTTCCCCGTTGTATAAAAAATAGCCAAATTCATTTTTAAAAAGTCTATTTCACGTCCTTTGTAATTATTTGTTGCAACAAACGGTGTACTACCTAAGCTTGGATAGAGTAAGCTGCCAAAGTTGGTCATGAGATTTGTAGAGGCCACTTGGAATTTAATGTCTTAGTAATACTCTTGAAATGTATATATCGTCGTGTTTAGCGTGGTAGATGTCGTTGTCGTAGTTGTAGTTGTTGTTGTAGGTAGTAGTTGAAGGAGGAGGGGGAGGAGGAGGAGGAAGAGCAGGAGGAAGAAGGTTGAGACGAAGGGTAAGGGAAGGAAGAGGTGGAAGAGGAGCAGGAAAATGAGGAGGAAGAAGAAGAATAGAGAGGACGGATGTTTGAATTGAGATTTGTATAGAGATTATTCGATTCTTCTTGAATTCGCATGCTCTCTAAAAAAATAATGAAACTAACACTACCAGCACACTAAAACTGCATTTAGTTACAGGAAAATTACTTCATGAAAGGAGAAGAGTTTACCATAAGCACTGAACAAGGTATGTATATTTTATATAAATTTTGGCAAAAACAAATTGTTGAAAAATCTCACTAAGTGGGTTAAAATCCCGAAAATGTTACTTTTATGCCTAAATATGGACATTGTATGACCATATTTGGGCATAAAAGGGCATAATCCCCATATATGGTTATTTTTTTTTATTAAACATGACCTGATGTTGAAATTTGGTATTTATAAGGTACATCATAACCTAACGAAGAATTGAAAAAGAAATTTTGCAAAAATTTGGAAGATGGGTGGTTCCTAAGTTGAAATTTAATGAGTTTCCCTGCAAAACGGCTTACATCCATTTTCAGCAAAAAATCAATAGTCAATTAATAAGAAACTATTTGATGAATTATCTAAATTACACCTTATTTTAAAAGACATATTCGTACAGAATTATTAAAATCATTAGCAGGAATTTTGCAATACATTTTGATGTCCTAGCAGTTTTTTGCCCAAAAAGTGCAAAAATGAATACAAGCCGTTTGCAAGTCAACTCTTTATATACATAATGTACATGTACATGGGTGGTAATTCAAATGTTAAAGCAGCACATCCCAGCCAAACCAAACTTGTATCCTTCCCCTCCCCAAGGGTAAGATCATAGCGTATCTTGTGACCCCTTTATCCATCCATAACAAAATAACCACATTTTTTTTCAAAGGTGACACGTAATTATGACACCATTAAGTACTGTAGGAGTGAAATCGGAAAAAATAGGCACAAATCAAACTTTTGATATAAAAGCTAAAAATGTTTTTTGAATAAAAGATATGCTTATTCTAGCATGCCCCTAAAATAGTTCAGCTTAATATCAAACAGATTTTGTTTTCTTCAAAAATGGTGTTAAATGGCCCTTACACGATTAGCGAAAAAGTAGCTGACATTAATTTCACCACTTTATTGCTAAGTTTACAAGTTTTCCATGATTTAAAACATCGAATTCTGATTTTCCGTGGGTTGTTGTGAAGACCCTATAGCCATTGGAAACAATGTATGTAAATCGATTGATTACAGTGTTCGTGTGACACGTGATGAAACGTAACATTTTGCATAAAAATATTAAAAAAAAATATTAGTACACTAAGCATGCTCAGGGAAAGTGTTTGTGACTATACGTTTTAATCCCGTTTCCTTTTCTATTATACAAAAAGTTTCGAAAGTTTGAATTTTTCACTTGTTCACATTTTTACAGAACAAGATACCGACAAACAAAGTGATTCAACCTCATTAGACACTTCGGTGATCAGCAGAAGTCATTCAGCTGTTGTGCCCAATGATGACTCTACTACAATTGAAGTACCAAATACGGGTGCAGCATTGCATGTGCCAAAAGGAGCAATACCATCTGGTCAAGAAGTTCGGTTCACAGTATCTGTTTACTGGGGATTGGACTACAAACCACTACAAGAAGATACATTTGCTATTGGACCTGCTGTATTCTGTGAACCTCCCGGTATGACATTCGACAGACCTGTGATTCTATCTGTCCCTCATTCAGCAGACGATTTAGCCTTGAAGCACTTGAAGATTTTAACAATTTCATCAAGTAAGTGTTGAGTTTAATGTTCTTTTTGCCCTCTAGGGTTATCTAACTTTAATTGTAAAATTAGCAGTTAGGCAAAAACAAATAATCAGTTTATATAAACTTGAATCAAGTTCTTATGGCAAATATGACGTCATAAGGATAATGTACGCCATGTAATGCGCTGTTTTAATTGAATGGACTGGTGGAGACTCTTTTGCACTATGTAAAGTAGTCGTCTGATCCACCATTAATGTTGTCTTAGTTTGCCGGTTCCTAGTACTAGCAATATATGTATTCAATGTCCTTCTGCACTTACAGAAAAATCAGAACTTTTAACGCTCAATCTCAGAAATAGCATTATGTACTTCGTCGAATATAGTTTTAATTGCCATTTTAATCAAAGAAGTCACAACTCAGTGTTTTCAGTTTTCAGAATTATAAATAGCGGCATGCTGATATTGTACCAGTCAGTATTTATCCATTATTGTCTGTCTCCTGTTTTCCAGTAATTATATCATTTTTCTTTGAAACTGTTTAAATTTAACAACATACACTAATATTTCTATGTTTAACTTTTGTCATTTACAGGGCGTGAAGCAACAAATTGTAGCGCTTGGCACACATTTTATGATGGCAAAGACGTGGAGGGCACATCATATGAAAGCCAACACCAGAACATTCAAATACATCAACAGAAACCGGGTCAAATTGGTATTGTCAAGTTACGACTGCGTCATTTTACCGGTTGGAGATTGCTGAGTTGGAAAAAGATAAAGTTGAATGTACTTTCCTTTATGCATCCGTATGATATACATAATTCAGAACGGGCATCTCTGAAACTGTATTGTGTACGAGAAGACGCGGTAAAGGTACGCAGCATATGAATACTGTTGCGCAAGTTCGTCTCCTCTTTTTGCTGGCCGAGCTTTAGCGAGGACAGCTTTAGTGGTCAAAAGTCAAAATGACCTTTGACATGATATCATATTTCCTTATTTTATTTATTTTAGCAGCAAAACACATTCATAATGAAAATTCAGTCAATATGATCAATGCAGGAAGAACAATTTATTGAATATGGCTATTTATACAGAATTATATTCTTAAAAAATGATGCAAAAGCCAACAAAATTAAATATAATTCTTCTTTGTTTCCCCTGGTAACAGCACCAAACTTTTAAAAGATGATTTTGGCTAGTACACTTGAATAAACAGTTACCAATAGCTAAATGTACACTCAGTGGCCTTGCCATCAGGAAAAAAATGATTGAAAGTCTTTTATTGGAATAAACTTATAATCACTTATTTGTAAAATGTCTGTAAGCTAGTTCAGGGGAGTGGGGGCATATTGTTATTTATGATAGGCCTGATTTATGGTTAGTGTAAAAGTAATAGGCTACAAACTCTTTGTGCAGAAGACATCAGGCGAATTTGTTTTTGGTTATTGTTTAATTTGTTCATGCAGAGAGGTTGTCATGATATATTTCGAGTTCGAGCCCCGCTACGGCCAACGGGTTTATGTCCTTGGGCAAGACATTTAATCTCGATTGCTCCGTCGACCCAAGCGCATTGGGGAGCTGTTAGGGGAATATTACGATGTAAGTGCTGATAGAGTAGCGTCAAAAAGATTGCATTCTAGTTAAGGCGACATGGTTGTGATGATTTCCTAATAACAGCGTAATAATGTCAAGCGCTATGATACTAACGTGAATAGCGTATATAAATACCTGATATTATTATTATTATTATTATTATTTCAAAATCTGTTATAAGTACTGATTGGAGCTTTGACACTTTCTAAAAACAAATATAATACATTAGGAATCCGTTGTTATAGGAATACAAGACTAATACACTGAGAAATATGGAAGTTTGGCACTTTCCCATGCATTTTTTTTTTATTTCATGTGGCGCATTGTAAGGCCTAGTTGAGATCCCTGAATGTCAATCTACCAAGTAGCATAAAGTTGGCAATCATGATATAATCCTCAAAATCAGATCAAGTTTTGGCCCCTATTGAAAAATATAAACACACACACAAACAAAAACAACATCACATTTTTTTTGGGTTTTTTTCTTCCTTTTTTTAATCAGTTGGCCTTTAGACCTATATCACTGCTAAATCAACCTGCAGTGAGACCTGCATTCTCAGCCAGCATAGTTTTTTTTTTCTTCAAATACCTTGTTAAAATAACCATGAAGTTATATTAAAACCTCAAGGCTAACTCTGAAGAAAAGATAATATCACGCTGTTATAGAGGTTAATAGTTTGGTTTAAAAATGATTCCACTAATACCTAAATATTCTTAGTCTGCATGTAAAGTACATTTTATTTCAATTACCTTTATTCTGGCCATTCTATGGCCAAGTAAAAGTTTACTTAGATTCCTAGGCTGGATACTAAGTATTGTAAGTAAATTAGTATTACTTTAATGAAATTCATGTTGTTCGACAGTCTATTTGTCTGTATAATCATTGAAGGTTGTCGAGGAAGAAGAGAGTCGAATAACATTCTGCAAATGTTCTTCACGGTATCCTGTTAGGATATCAAAGAAAGGAAGGAAGGACATGGAATTCCGGATAGCTTTGGATTCTCCTGATGAGTGGACAAATGAACATTGTGACAATGTGAGTCTTAATTCATCAATTAAATCCACTCCATTGGATACATTTAGTATACTGAGTTTCCTAGTTGCATTTTTATATAGTGACTTCCCTAGTTGCGTTTTAATGATAACACCAAAAAATGTGTAGATGTTATTGTCAATAATATGTATATACATGTTACTGAATTGTTATCAGAAATTAACTTTTACCATAAATTCAGGTAGTGGTTAACGTAAATTTAATGTGAAAATGTTAATCATCGCTCTGTGATAGGCTGTGTCGTTGGTTATTTTAGAAAACAAGTTATCAATTATATGTGATTAACAGGTACATGTAAAATATTTACTTACGGTGTTCCATTTCAAAGTCAAACTTTATGATCCACTGTACCACACGCAGATGATTTCAGGGTAACGTTTGTAACTAAAACAATTAAAATGTAACTTTTAAAGTAGAAATGTTCTGACATGTTAGCGAGTTTGTACTGCACTTTACACGGGTGATTAGTAATATATTTATAATCAATTTCATAAAATGGGTAGGGAATTTTTATCACCAGGGTTTCTTTAAATACATTGCTTTGCTTGGTAACGTTTGGTAATTTTTGACATTTGTTTAATGTTTGGTAACGTTTGTGGTACTTTTAAAATTAAAATATGTCCTTGGATAGAAAACTTCACAATTTCTGTTTACCAAATACGTCCCATGTACCAAGTAACAAACATACGACTGAAACACCTGCTTGTATGGTCAAATAAAAAAGAAATTTCTTGCTTAAAGTAGAGAAGTATGATTTGATATGGAATCGGCTACTAGCATTGTATGAAAATACACTTGCTATCCCTTGTGAATATAACACTACCCTGGAGTTTTGTTTATATTGTCCAATACATTTTTATTTTATCTATAATCAAAATTTTTGAGTTTGTATATTAAATTAAAACACCATTTCTAAGCATATTTTCTGCGCATTGTAAAGTTTCTGAAATAACCAGTTGAATTATTTGTCTTATGTAGGTTATTCGGTTCAATCAGCTGCGGCATGGTGGTTTGGCGTCAAGATGTACATTGAAATTTAAGAAAGTCAATTCTAGCTCCGTTGATGCAAAGGAATTATCAGGGACCATCAAAGTGTGCCAGGCAGATAAAACACTGACAAACAGTTGTATATTGTTTTCGAGCTCTTATATGCTAAAACCAGGTACCGTCAAACATGATTTAAACTATGGGGTAAATGCTTTACTTTGGTAAAGCGTAAGGCAATCAAAGCACCCATTAATCTGTATCAAGTTCAGACAAAGTTCTGAAGCCAGCAAAAGTAAGGGTTAACGTGTATTCAATATGGTCAATAAAAGCATCATCGTTTATTTAACATGTTTAAACGGTATCATTTCACAAACTATTAAATGAAACCTTTTCAATCTTTCCAAGGGGCCACTTCGAAACTCAACCGCCGGCTGACCGCCCGGAACCACCAGTTATGGGCAGTTGCCATTGTTCACAACAATAGCAACCGACCAGAACTGTTGGTTCAGGGCGGTCTACCAAGGTTTGAAGTAGTCCCCAACGACATATCTACAGCTGATTTGCCCATACACCTGGTAGTAATGGGGATTTTTATGTACCTTTTTCAGTAGAAAATATTTCTTGCACTCACACAACAAACATCAGTCAGATAACACAAGAATTGGCTCGTCTACAGACATCTCCGTTATATCATGCAGACAGTCCAAGCCATGAAACTTGCCACACGGATTTACAGCCGCTTCTACAAGGACAAGGCAAGTTACAAAAACAATCATTTCTCTGACAATTAACTTTATCAAGTAGTTGACAGTAATCCAGTAATTGCATTGGTTAAGAGCCAATTAATATATGCCTGTATTACCTGAATCAAGCAGGTGATACGGAATCTGTATTACCCTTTTGCCTGTATTACCTGAATCAAACAGGTGATACGGAATCTGTATTACCCTTTTGACAAAACATCTTACACTAGGTTATATAATTTCACAGTGTGTATTAATAGAATAAGATACACACTGTGCAAGTGTGCAGTAATATCTTAAAGGGATGGCAACTCACACTGATATCAGGGTGCTGCATATAAAGGCGTGACTGTTATAGAAAGAGAGAAAGTTACTTATTATTAGTTCACTGATTAGTTGTCACCTTCTTTTTTGCAGCTTCTAGATATCTTAGTATTGTATATATTGATACAAACAATATACCTAGTGGGGAATTTAGTGATCACTATTGATTCAAAATGGCAGTGGCACACAAGGTCCCCCCCC